>JAGDQP010011989.1:3992-18197 GCA_022664845.1 Lepisma saccharinum
GCCTAAATAACACGTGCTTCATTGTTTCATAACTCGAAGGATACCTTTCGCATAAAACTGCTTGGAATGATTCTAAACAAAATTCTCTTTACCTTTAGTCTCCTCTACGTCCGACCCAAATCTCCATCCTCTTTCTTCAAAACATTTATCTACCGTCCAAAGTACGGAAGTCATAAGGCGATAGACCCAGGTTATATGGGGGATGCGGGTGTTTCACGTAGAAGTACATCTACTCGTTCAAAAATTTCGTTTGTTCCTACAAGGTTTGCTTGTTCTGGACGAGGCGTGTCTGACGTATGTTGCCAAAGCCAATCCATCTCGACACACACACGCCTGTACCAAAAAATGTATTTATCATTCATCTTTGAACTTCTGCTGTTATTTTAGCCTTCCGCTCCAAGAATTAGAATCACTAACTAACATTCGAACATAACTGTCATACTGGCTGCATGTGTAGGTTTGGTCCGGCAAAGAGATAAGGAAACAATGAGTAAAATCGTCAAGAAATCAAGTCGATGCAGGGTTTCAGTGAGCTGAGCTCTGTGTGTCTGTGGCGATGATTCGTATGCAGCGATCTAAGACATTCATTAGTTGCAATTGCTTTCAGTGATAATTTTATACCAAAACTGTGACTGTAATTTTAACAATGAATAAATTAATTTCCATAAGAACACTCACAATTTGCATAGTCATAGAAACAGATAAAATGAATTTTCACAAAGAGTTGTTCATACTCGCTCTTCATCGGATAAAATTCCTACAAACTGAGATATACCAGAACTGATTCAATAATAATAATTTAAGAAAGCCTCAGACCGTACAACCCGGTAAGTAAAAGGTAAAAGTGTTATTGGTAGGTGATAGTAATAGTACTAGAACAACTAATAATAGTTTAAGTATTGGTAGTGGTACAAGTAGCTAGTTAAATTAGTAGTAGTAGATGTAATAGTGGCGAAATGAAAATTATTGGTAGTAGCAGAATGTATATTAATCTTTCTTAATCTATCACTCCCTGCATTTAAGCTACTAATAAACGAAAATACGTTAAAAGCAACGTTCCAGATACATAATTGAAGAAATTAGATATCATAGACAGTGAGCACCGTCGAGCAATCCTTACAAAGCTAGAACATTGAGACGAGGAAGAAACTGTTCCTAGCGCAGCCATTAGCACTGAAACCATACATATAAATCGGTTTGTTGTTATGATTCCTCCTCATCAACAGTTAATTCGTTGTCACCCTGTACTTAACGCCAGCCACGAAGCAGTGTTGATGGCAGACGTGTCAGCATTTGGCAGGAGACACGAAAGACAGAGGTGTATAACATCCCGTCCCTCTCCACCTTCAACTAGTCCCTGTGTGGCTGCAGGAAGTCATTTTAAGTTATGAAACGTCGAGAGCTGGGGAAGACCTGAATCACATTAACAGGGACATTTATTTCGTTCGTCTTCTTCAACCTCAAGAGAAGAGGGATATAAATATATATATATCTCCAGCGATGTAATTTGTTTCCGCCAAAATCATCATCAAAACCAATATTTTCTTTATTCGTTTTTTTTTTTTTCATGGGTCCATCTTCGTTCGTTCTCAATTTTGTTCAAAAACATATGTTGCAAAATATAGGAGTGAAAGCTTCAAAAAATAATTTTAGTATGAAGCCAGTGTGACATTACGGGCATAGTAAGGCTGAAATTAATAGTTTCTACAATGATGTGCATTCAAAAAATCGTACAAAGAGAGGAAACCAAAAAAAAAAAAAAAAAAAATAAATTTAAAGCCAATTGACAACTGAGGGTTTCTTCACACAAAGAAGGGGATAAGCCACAGTTGAGTCAAAAGTGAAATATGTACGCAATTTGAGTTTTGTATAGCATCTGCGTGTGACAGTTGAGAGGTTTAGTCAGTGAAGGCGATAAGACTCACTTGGGTTACAATTGAAACATGTAATAGTTGGAAAATTTCCACAACACCTGTGCGACCCATAAATATTGTAGCGAGCCTAACTGTCCATTCTTTGGAACACTATCACACCGTTTTATAATGAAACCTCCATTAACTGCAATACATTCTGTCCTGCTCTGCTTGTGTTTTCTCAGTTTCTCTTCTCTGATTGAATCCCTAAATTCTTTCGTACAGTTAAATTGAAACTGCTCTTTCATTCAGTTAAGTTAATTTCCGAAAATGAAATGGTGCTTAGTTCTTCATAACTACTTAATCAAACAAACAAGAAAAGTGTTTTACATTACGAGGATGTTTTCATCTATACTAGTAGTCGTTTCATAGTTCTCAATAATCTCTTGTATAAACAAGTTGCTGTAGAAGCCGACAGAGGAAACAAACCATCAAACAGTATTTTTCTCCAGATATCTCAACGCGTAGATTTTGTTTCCACTCTCGCAATAAGAGCTATGCTGTTGATAGTGCGTTGGATCCTCGGCGATAGTTTATAGTTAATGGCGAAAATAGCCAAAGAGACATGTATTGCACGAGCACCAAGGTAACATATTCTACGTGCTGGTCAGAAAACGGCACAAGGGTCAATTGCCTATTTTCCAGGTTAAGGGTTTCCTCCAATGCAATGGTGGACACAAACGGACATAGAAAGTTTATCCCATGTCGTTACGCAAACGATAACACGGGAAAAACCTGGAGACTCCCAACTATCACTTCAATGGGCTCCTGTAACAACAACGAATTGAATGCAAGGCCACAGGATAGTTCTAGTTCACAACAAAATCAAAACCGGTTCGCCATTACCAGAAGCCTTCCTGAATCGTTACAGTCATTCAGTATCACCAGCGTTCGTTCGAAAAAACAGTTTCCGTCAAGACTGGAGAGGATAAGATTTTTTTTTTTCCAACCAGTTTCAAGCAGGCAATTCTCCAAACTGCCCACATACAATTGCCAAATGCTATAAAGGCAAGCCTCAAGATAACATGCTCCTGGGCAAGGGGCAGTGAATAGAAGAGAAGAGAGAACAGTAGAATCTTGTCTTGAGATGATGGCTTCAAATAACTCCTTTTCATGCCTTTACAGGAACTGCTTTCCACAAAAGTGCTGTTTTTATATACATGTCTTGTCTTTCAATAAAAATAAGAAAACACAATATTCTATTTAAAAAAAAAGTTTCCATTTCCCTTGAATACAATAAAGAAATAACTGAATATGGAAAAATTGCAAGTAAACTGTGGATTTAATCTGTATACAGATATATTCTCATGCTGTCTTGTTGGTGCGGTGTTTCCAAATTAATTATATTCTTCAGACTCATTGACAGCTGATGAACGAAGATGCATAATCTCAAAAAATACGTTCGACTTTCTAAAGAGTTCTAATCATTAAACACGAGAGGGTACAGAGAAACTGAAAACATCAATACAAAAACTGGTCAAGTCCGAAAATGGGAATATTACAGGAGGAACAAAAAACTTTTTTTTTACGTGAAGCAGTGAAGTCGTTTGCAACAAGAGAGAGGTTGTTTGAAATTTAATATGACTGATTCTTTCACCTAAAGATGCAGTATACTTTAAAATATACTATCCAAGTAAAATGTGATCTTGCAAAACAAAAATAAACGTAACTGGTTTTTGCATCAAGGTGTTCAATGATATTGGTACAATCAGGAATTTTGCCAGACCATGCACGCCCTCTTTCACTCCCAGTCTTCTTCCTGCATCCCCTTGATGGCAAAACACCCGGAATTTTTTAAGATCTGTTAAAAATTCGTTTAAAAAGTAAAACTACACAGAAACGAGGTCAATGCATGTAACTCAGGTTTTATAAACTTTCACAAATTTTTCATATCTACCATGCATATTTATGTGGACATCTGTGGACATTCTCAAATACTGCAAATCTTCTTCCAACATGAATACACCGAGCACACGAATACACCCAGTTGGGCGAGCGTTGACTTCGTACTTGGAAGATCTGGTTGGGACTCTTTTTCAGTTTTAGGTTAGTCACACCTGATCGTAGCCCGACAAGTCAAAGATGTATTTGAATTTGAATTTATTTTAAGACCTTTAGGCCACTATGGCTCAGGCCATCAAAAATGTGTACAGGCTTCAAATACAATTCAGTTCAAATCCAATATGAGAATTACTAGGTGACCATTGGAATTTCCTACAGTCGGTGCGCTGAAACTGTGTCAGTAAATCTGGCTAGAAGAGTCGAACGAAATTGGATAAAGAAATGTCGCGAAGAATGGCTTAGTTTCACGGAATTCTATACTAGAAATAGAAACGATTCCTCTTAGGCAGCGATTGATCATATCTGTCACTAACAGAACTGTTTTCACGGTGTCCTGGTGCGAAACTAAGACATAAAATATATTAACATGGTAATTTTCAGCAACAGATTATCGATATATTCATGCCGCAAGTGTGTATTAAGCATTGTCTGTACAAACCGAATACATAATCTAAATTGATTGATACAGTAACAAATTCACGAATCACAAATTCGGTAAACCAAAATATCTATAAATTCATCCAAACAATCAAAAGGTTGCATGTACTATTTCGATAATCTATCTTGAATAGTGGTGTCCACGAGACGAGACTAAGGCTGTTTCGTCTCGTTTTGCATAGGCATTTCTCTGTCTCTACTCGTCTCGTTGGCAACATTAATTTGCAACATACAATGTGTTGCGTATAAATACAGACAGTCCGAATTAAAAGACAAATGGCATGTATATAGTAATGTAAATGTTTGTTTTGTCGTTTTTGTAGCTGAGTTCATTTCCTTTATTTTATTTATTTATTTTTAAGTTCTCGTAATTGAGATTCATCATTCAACTGTACCGATAGGGGCCTATATTCAGAACGCCACTGAACGTTATCACAACGGTTGTTTATTTTATAATGTTACACACCGTCTAAATCCTTCAATAACGCTCGAGAATCATTTGCTACTGACGGTAGATCAGAGGCGATTCGTACCTGTAGGAACTGAGGAACTTCCAATAAATATATTTAGTAATTAACTTTGTTTTTCTCATCAGTCATCAGATAGCAATATTTGGTCGCGCAAACTAATGTGTTGTAATGTAGCGGACAAATTTGGAACGTCCTCTTTCATACGTGTTCTCTCTGCAATCAATATTCTTTGTTTACTTTCTCAAATTCCAGTTTAACTTGCACGACTGCGCGTCCACGCGCTAACCGATATATAGACGAAATAGCAGCACCACTTCTTTGCTTCCAAATGACAAGACCAGGAGGTTTCGCTTCGTCTTGCTAACAAAAGTCAGTTCATCTATCGCGGGGAGGACGATTAGGATATCGTGGATTTGAAGGACTTACTTACACCTTCTATGAAAACCACGAATCGCTACTGCGGTAGATTACGTGAAGACCAATATCAGCAGCATAATGTGCGTTAACCAGGAGGAGGACTACTTTCACCAACTATTACAAAAGACAAGATCGTTGTATCCATAGTGCAGGTCTAGACTGTAATATATTGGAAGCAATGTTATTAAACGTTTCTTATGTTCGTAACGGTTTATTTTCGAATGTTCTGAAATTATATGTAATGTTGATAACTCATCGTTGTTAAACATTACTGTATTTTGTTTCGTTATACATATTAGGAATTAATAACAATTCAACAATTACTCTTAGCTACGTCCTATCTGCAATAACAAATGCTTTTTTAACCCTATAAGACAGGATTAAACAGAATATAGGAAGTCGTTTGGAACTGCCACACACAACTAAGGAAGACAGCCAAAGTAAGGACGATATTTAAATAATTCATTTACTTATTTTTAACTCCTAAAAACGTTTTTAAAAAAGTAACTTCCCCGTTGGGTCAATAAGGTGTCTCTTGCAGGCGAGAAAACAAAAGTTCTTGCACACCGGTTGCCATTGCTGATCAAATCGATTGAAGCGGTCTCGAATATAGTATAAATCCAATTGTGCATACCTTTTTCTCAACCAAAAATGAGCTAATTTGATCAACTATAAAAATAATCGTTACACTTGTCTTAGTTTCTCTATGTACAGGTCAGTTGGGGCCAACAAAAAAGAATCGAAGAGAGAGAGAGGTAGGAGGATAAAGTCCCACAAGCTACAAAGGTCGTTATTGGCGAACAGAAAAACCTCTCAGTGAGCGATAAAAACACTTTATGAACGAAAATGTACCCCGCAATTACTGTGAACACCGCTCTCCCTTCCCATCGCGCTCACAGCCAAAGCCGGTTGTATTGGCCCAACTGAATTATTGGTTACATTCCGGGAATCTAGGGACTGGAAAAGGAGGGAAACTAGGATTGCGACAATAAAACACAATATGTTTTTTTCCTTTATTTCACGGTGTAACCCAGGTGTGTTCGGGCTTCGTTTCCTGTGAGAGAGTGTGAGAGAGAAAAAAAAATACTATTCCGAAACACTAAGTAACGAATTATATTCTTCCGTTCTCTAAATCCTTCTTCCTCCGTTTTCTTGCACGTGTTCCCAATTGTACAGTTATTTTTTAGTTGTCCAATAATATTTTCTTTAAATGTGTTTTTCATTTTAGAACATACAGCTTGTAAAGATTTAGTGAACGAATAAAGTAACTCCAATTTCATTAAGGTTCAGAAAAGAAAAACTATTTTACAATACACCTTTACAAGCTCAAACTATTATATGCATTTTAAGTCGGTAAATATTTCGAAATCACGCACAAAAGAGGTTAAAACTGTCTTTAATTTTTATTTAAATTAGGGTTACCTCCTCCTTTCATCAAATCCTCCAATTGTCCCCTTTTTGCGTAGAAAACTATTACGAATATACTCTCCCGAGCATGACAAAATAGACAATCGTAACAACCAGCTCCGAGGCGTCAGACTTGCAGGTTCGTCCTCTGAACGACGTAATGAGGCATCTTTAAACAATGTCGATACAGTCATGTAAAACATGCGTGAAAATTTGAGTGCAAAGGGTTTCAATCTATAAATTAACACAGATTTTGGAAGAAAGTGTAAATTAAAAACTTAGGATCCACAAGACAAGCCCAATATATGACAACTTATCTATGTGAAGTTTCCAGAATTTGCATTTATTTATGGTCTACAGGCATCTATGGTTCAGTCCGCGATAGGGTAGGGAAAAGGATGCTGGAAGGAGTCGGCCACGGCCTAAATTGAAGGTACCGCCCCGATATTTGCCTCGTGTGACAGTAAAATCCTTGGAAAACTTGTCAGGATGGTCGGACTCTAGGACAGAACTTAGGACCTCCCGAATCAGAAGCTGTACCAACTTAGCTTGTGGTAGGTGTCCCCCCTCCCACAGAAGATTGGAGACATCCCCGACTAGGTTGGTAGGTTCACCAACCAGCTCGATAACTGGCAACATTGTGGGCAAGCGACTCTACCTGATGGATAGACAGAAGACTCTCGCCCTCTTTTTCTTTAGCAACGGGGATGAAGTAATGTTGTTGTTTAACAAGCTCCTAGTGCAATGGAGGACTAAAGGCTTGGCGCCATATCCGGTTGGTTGCCATAGCAGCGGCGGGGGCCAAGTCTAAACAACAGTGAACAGTCAAGTAAGTTAGATGGTAGGAACGTAGACAGTAACTTGTGGAAGTAATGGCTGATTTTTTTTTCTTTTTCTGGTTTTCATCCTTTTAAAGCGACATGTCTCTCTCTCATTGTAACGTTTGCAATCTGGTACGAAGCACATACCCATGATGAATTATTATTATCGAAGAAACTACATAAACCAACCACTGTTGTTTAGACTTGAACATGGCGGGTTACCATGACAACCAACCGGATCTGACAGAAGACTTTTGTGGTCTATAGAAAAACTGCATGAACTTGCCGGCCAAGGCTTTGTGATACGTATCTATATGATATACAGTGTTCCTAAAATAAGTGGAGAGGTCAGAAACAGGACAATGAAAATGAACTGCATGTGATTTACCGTACCGAAGTTAAGTGGAAAGTAAATTATGAAGATGAACTTCATGTGATTTTCGATATTACTTAAAGAAGTGAACGGGTGCTGAATGTTGGTGAACTACAAGAACTATTAGAAATTAGTACAAGAACTTCGTGTCCAGAACATTCAGCTAAGTATCTGTTGCTGTGCCTTTGAAAGACCACGTGTTCAAAGCAACAGACATCTACATGGTGTGGTCATTCAAATCTCTAGTTTCAGTCCCACACACCATGGTTCAGCGTGTGCTGTTCTCTCTCCTATTGCTGTTGTAAAAAAAATTAGTGAGTTTGTAAATACATCTCGGCAGTTAACTCGATTGTTTCTGTTCAGTGGTGTGCTCTTCTGTCCCTTTGCCACAGGTATTCTCAGGTAAGCATGCACGTGTGACGAGCTACAGGTAATGAGACATCAGCAAGTGCCATGACCCTCTGCCTTACCGTGGCATTGTACTAAACTCCCTTGTACGACAATTCTGTCTTACAAAGGACGTGTACAAGCTACGGCCGCTCAATGTAAGTTTTCAGAATCAAAACACAAAAGATCAGTAGTCTGTAAACAAGAAGAGATTGAATATTATTATTATTATGAAAGTTTAAATCAAACTAATTATCTACATAAGAATGACTAGGATCCCACGTTATCATATTTGCCCCTGTTATTAGCATTTCCATACTCCATTATGAAATTACATCTCAAAATTCAAAACAACAATGTATTAGAGATTGTTATAATAATAATGGCAATTAGGCAACTTTGTCTTAGAAAGAATAATAATTGATCGTGAATGAACCAGAGTTCCAACGTGAACGTGTTAATAACACAAATAAAAAAAATAAAATGCTACTAATACCTATTGTGCTAGAAAAATTAATTAATTTTCTTAAATAATTAAAATTTACTTCATTATTGGATAGCCTACCGCATAAAAATAAGTATTCAGATTTATTACTTAATTGGCTGGGTTTTAAAAAAAATCAAATAAAAGAATACCGACATTAAAAAGAAAACTGAAAACGAAATAACATATTTTCTCTTTTTATATTTTCTCCCTCCTATTCTGCTCCTACTTTTCACGTGGGTTTTTGCACACAATTCAACCAGCCAACCTTCCTGCTCCAATCGAACTAGCCAAAAACCACGAGAGCGCTGGATTCGCCCGACCGAAATGTAGCGGTTCATTTGTCTTGGTTTTCTGCTTCAAGAGAAAGCAAGGTTTGCGCGAAAAATTGAAGTCTTGGTGAAAGGATGATAAGGGAGGATGCAATAGGTGAATGAATATGCCTCGATGTACCGTGTTCGTTCCCTATGGTTTGTTGCGGCTGAGGGCAGAGGGGAGAATTTCAATTCTCCATGTACGACCAACTACTCTCCCCAGGTGTGCAGTTCCCACAGCGTAACTGAACCCACTTTGCCGTGGTTGGTATCCCATTTGACTAACCCACTATAGACGTCTGCATCTCAAACCACACTATTTTTATTCACCGCAAACGGCTCCTTTATGTTGTAGCAAATTTCATTCACGCCAACCTAAAATTTCGCTCTTATGTTGTTTGGTATTTAAAGTTCCGACAACACAATATCCAGTATATACAGAGTATACAATTTTGTAATTTTAAAAATTAAATTTATAGGTCAATAGTCCCCCCCCCCCACCTCAGTACATTCGTAAAAGAAGTAACCAATATCTCTGCGGAGAGCACCAGCTTTGAACATACAACCAGAAAGCATTAAATCATAAATAATAATTTAGATCCCCTCCTTTGCAGTACATCCACCTCAAATTCCTATTCAGGGGAACCATATTTAAAAAAATGCGCTGCATCTCCCTGCAATTATTCACATTTGCCAGATATTGTTTCTCTCTCTCTCTCTCCTTTCTTCAACAAGTTCTCCATTGTTTTAGTACCTTAGAACTTGAATGAAAATTTAAAATAAACAATAAGTATTTTTGTTCAAAAACTTTCGTTTAACTGGTCTCTGTCATCTTGCAGGACTAAGTCCTACTTACAAGAGACTTCGAGGCAAAGGAATGTGGAAAGGGGGAGAAGCATGAAGCAAGGAAGTCGTCTATAGGGCTTAGTACGAAGTTATCATCCCAGCATTAGCCCCATATAACTGAGGAAAACCCTGGAAGGATGTCATTCAGGATGGCCAGCTGGCCGTTCGCTCGCGAACCCAAGACCTTCCGAATGTGAAGTCAAGTTATTTCGAACTACCGCCCCCCTTCCAAAAAATTATGTTGTCACCAACATACTGTATTTACATTATATTACTAAGTAATAAAAACCCAGCGGTCCTACATCAGTCAATAGAGCGTTGGCTTAGCAATCGGAAGGTATTGGGAACGATCCCGGCGGTCGCCCGTCCTTCCTTAGATATTTCCAGGGTTTTTCCTCGGTGACATCAGGAAAATACCTGGATGGTACCTTCAAACTAGGCTCTGGTCGAATTACTTAACCTACAACATAATTTTCCTTATCCTATCTTAGCCTCGATCAAAGTTGCCTGAAGGCAATTAATAAAATTAAAAAAAAAAACAATCTAATAAATTTATGCATGTTTTAGACTTGGGAAAACCTAAAGCAGTTAGAGGAAACGTCACTTTTGAACAAAAATATGTACGTACTGCTTAATTGTATCACATTTTTTCAACGGTCACAATATACATACAAAGGTCTTTGTATAAAGAAAATTAATATTCAATTCTTTCATACCGCACGATTTGCAGGAAAAAAAAACTTAATAAAATGCACGCAGAGGAGTTCCTTGAATTTAAACAACAGCAGAAACTATTATAGTTGCTTTACCTGAAGCCCCCCTCCCCCTTCTTCAGGTGTAGGTTCAATAATTTATGAACATTTTTCAAGTTACCATTTTCAAGGTCTTTTTTATATGAACGGTGTAGCTCACCATCGCCATCTTCGTATGCACTTTCCATGGATTTATATTGTAATTGTTTTACTCGTTGTATGTCTCTCCTATAAGTGGAATATTCAAGTTCTGCTTTCAAATGGAATATTCAAAGTTCTAAGTAACATTTTTAGTGTTTTTTAGGAATAACTATATATGTTGTTAGACCAATACAAATATAAAAATCAAAGTCCAAGCAGATCGCTCAGTCTTTCTATTGGGTGTTTATAAATAGTAAGACGTGTTGTTTTTGAATTTGAATTATATTTATGGCCTTTACGCATCTAAGGCCAAGGTCGGAATAGGGGAGGGGAAAGGGTTCGGGAAGGTGTCGGCCAGGGCCAATTTTGAAGGTCCTATCTCGGCATTTGCCAGGTATGACAGGAAAAATCTGTCAGGATAGTCGGCCGCTGGGATCGAACCCACGACCTCCCGAATGTGTTGTTTTATATGAAAATAAAATTTAAAAAAAAATTCTTTCGTTGGAAGATGGGATTTAATGCCTTATTTACTTCAAGTCTTCATCTGTTTTCAAAGGTGAAAATTTTAAAAATATATTAGCGTAATGTATTATTAATAGTTAGCTAGGCCTATATAAAACACAAAAAGTCAATGGAAAATTATGTTGTCTGTATAGATAATAATGCATTTTTATAAAACCTAATGAGTTAAAATAAATATGACTAAAATCTATTCTCCAAATAAACTGAATTTGTACTCGGGTCAGTGGAAAGGAAGAAAAACCAGGCTTGATTAGCAGGTGTAAGTGTTACGAATTACGATGTTGCCATCTTTCTTCTCCATTTTGCTCTCCCTTAGCGCACCAACTCTCACTTACTTTCAACTAGCTTTCTCGTGCGACTTAGTACAACAGAGCTCACTGAGGAAATAACATGTGGCAACAGTGTGTATGACGTATTATTAAAAATCCCTTCTTGCTGGTAGGTGGGAAAAACGAAAGATAGAGCTCTATTCTTTCCTTATTACCAATATATATAGAAGTTAACAATTACGTTCCATTCTGATAGTACTGACCTGCGACAATTTCTACCTACAAGAAACTCATTGATTTTAAATCAGCCTCAGTGTCAATTGCAACTACAACGCTTTACGCTTAGATTAGGTTAGGTTCAATAGAGTATAGATTAGGTTAGGTTCAGTAGAGTTAGGTTAGATATTGTTACGTTAGCTAAGTTAAAGTAAGGCACCATTCGAGCTTCTAAACTGATCTTCGAGAAGAGGTGATAGGATTGGAATTCAGGTTTTATTCTGGTCGGGGTTGTCGGATGTCACAGTTCTCATTCGATCATGCTGAACCAGTTATACGAGGTAAAGATAGGATCACAAAGCTAAAACTCAATGAGCGAATTTTCTTTAATAGTCCAATTGTAATCATACAGAGGGGAGATGGGGAAAACAGGTCAGTGTAGGAGAATATGTCAGACTATTTACGGCCAACTCTGATTTAGTTATGGACCCGGTGCACTGAAAAATATTTTAATGTGGAATATAATAAATTATACCTATTTTGAAGAAGCGCTCTTTCAAATTCAGGCACTAACTGTTTAAACTACGGCATGCAGTAAAACAAAGTGAAGATAAACAAAAAAAGATCGGGAGTGGGAGAAGTCATACAAATCCCTAAATTATAGTTCTTTGTTACGTCCAAGACAGATCTTTGCAATAACAAAATGCACAATGATATTGCAAACCTGACGCTTATGAAAACATCAACAAAAAAAGAGAGGGGGGGGGGGAAATACGAATAGCTTTTTGGATTTCACGATATTTTCAGCATCCGAACTTCTTCTGGCATTGTCAGTTATTCAGATGAATCGCTATTGTGTTCCCACCTTTCAATTGTTGGCTTTAGCCACAAACAATCCTACAATGAATAGTTGTCAGGGCTGTCGCTAGACTGCGCTGTATTTCCACAATACGTGTCAATCACTAGGTACAGTCATCCAACATTACAGCACTTCAATTAGCAGAGGCAAAACACGGCGGCTGCGAAACGTTCAAACAGGATGAGGAGGGTGGGAAGGAAAATTACCATGTGGCCTACAGCGTTCAATACTAACGTAAGTACTTCTACCCTCACGACAAAACGGTGCAAATCAGATTATGGGGGACTGAAATTAACGAAATTACAACGATGTCTCACTTCTGTATTAGTGAATTAAGTATATGTTCTTTCTATAAATTTGGAAAAGCTGAAACAACAGGCTAATTTACTTGCCTTTGTATATTGTTTCTCCCAAAGTATCACGCACCAAACAGATAAACAGCAATGAGTGAGGGAGAAGCACAGCAGCAATGACGTACTTGAAAGGTTTCCGTACAGCGTCATAATTGAAATAATATTACGTTTTCTTTCAGTCGAACTCGATATTGGAAACTATTTATAGACTTTAGTCAACTCTGTCTTCTCAGGCTGGAATAGGGTAGGGTTGGAATGTAATCAGCATGGAGGCACCATCCCGCCATTTGTCTGATGTGACTGAGGAAAAACCCAGGGGAAAACTCAATCACGACTGGTGGCCACTTGGATCGTTCCCAGGACCTTCCGATTGCTAAGCCGAAGCAATACGAACTAGATAACTGTTAGTGTTGTAAACAAATTTATCGACCCTACAACCCAATCACCTAGTAATAATAATAAAAAGCTATCCCCCCTGTGCGATACGTACGCGCCGTGAATGGAGCATGGGGATGTGGAGGTAGCGCTCCATACATCGTCGACCCAGTCACAAAGTGTATTATCTCAAAATTTAAAAGTTTTTTTCAGGAGAGCAATTTAAAGAAAAGTACTTCCATATACTTGTTAATGTTCTTGTAACCTATTTTTGTTAATTGAACTGAATTTATTTTAAGGCCTTTCGGCAACTTTGGCTCAGGCCCTATGGATGATGATGGGATGAATTGGTGGAATAAAGAAAGTGGGAGGAAACGGGAGCACCCCGAGCAAACCCACGCACACGGAGTTTGTGCACCACAAAGCCCACGCGGCATGAGAAGGGGTCGATCTGATGACTCCTAGTACCAGAGGTGAGCGCCCTACAGACTGAGCCACCGACCTGCTATTTTTGTTAATAACTTTGAACGGTTTATCATTGAGATGCGTTGATTTGAGGCAAGAAAATAAAAATAAGTATAAGTACTTATACACTTATACTTTCCATTTTCAAGTTTTTTTTTTGTTTTTGTTTTTTCGTTCAGAAAATATTATTGACGTTTATTGAACAATGTCTTATCCACAAGCCTTGCAACGTCTCTAACATACCTTTCTATATCAGTTTATGGTAATCGATTTTTCCAGAAAACACACAATAAAATTATAAATATTGTTTTCACTTCCCTAT
>JAGDQP010011989.1:30295-48796 GCA_022664845.1 Lepisma saccharinum
TAGGCAACTTCGGCTCAAGCAGAGAGAGGATGTGGGAAGTCGACCAGGGGTTAGTTTAAAGGTACCATTCCACCATTTACCTGGTGTGACTGAGAAAAGAAATTTAAAAAACTAGGATGGGTGGCCGCTGGTATGGTTCCCAAGACCTTCTTTCTGCTAAGCCAACGCTCTACCAACTGAGCTACGAAGGCTCGGTAAACAAGATTTGAGCTGATTTGAAAGCGTTTTGAGGGTTGGGAAAAGTGATAATTCAAATTGACGAGCGGAATTTTGGATTGGTTTGTACGGTTTCTCTCTTCGAATAGAAACTAGAACTGTTTTAGACCTGGGAAGACCAGGTTATCACCAACATAACGAAGACAGAACAGCTTAAATGATGATTTCCTGAATTCTCTCTCTTTCTTAAGTAGCTGTGACCCAATAATTTTCAAATTGCTTGTAATTTGATTACTTCCAGAAAGCTGTACATCAACAAGACTTATTTTGTCCTTTTTATTTATTTTCTATATTGTTGAAAACAAGTTTTTACGACAATGCACGTTATAATGTAACTCAACTATATCGTTGCAATATAATTCAAGGAACTCCAAAAATATTCTATCTTGTTTTACTAAAGTTAAATAATAACCATAGCCATTTTTATTTTACTAATTTGCAAATTTCAAATATAAACTTAAGTAAGACTTAGAAAGTATATTCAACATGAGTTACAACATTTCTGAAAAGAATTAATTCCACGAAGTGGGTTTAACGAAACTAGAGTAGAAGTTTTGACCGCCCGTTTGTTTGTTCACATATTTTTTGACCAGATGATCTTGGTTACTCTATGGTCAAGACACGATAGTATATTTGTTAAATTAATATTAGCTCTGGCTAGACCAATTTTATATTCAAGTTTGTCCTAAAATTGAAACAACTAGGCCACTTTTTTTCTTTTAGAGAGAAAAAAGCATTACTTCTGTCAAAATTAGATGCTCATTTGCGATAACATTTGAAAAAATATAAAAGGTATATTCATGGTTAAAAAAAAAAGAACAATTAGATCCATTTTTCAGGAATGCATTAGTATAGCTATTAATAAGTTAAATAAAGTAAGGAACTGCACACACATATGAAATCTTCAAGTAAGATCCATCTGTATAGTATTCGTTAAGTAATATATATTCTGCATATTCTTAATTCTCATTAAGTTTTATTTACCTATATTGAAATATAAACGAGAATTTACCCTTGACGATCTGAAACTCCATTTATGCTAAGAAAACTCCTGAGTAGAAGATTGTGTACAGGAAAGACGAAAGAAAATTTGACATAGCAGGGGGAAAGTGGGAAAACACAGAAATATAGAGGATGAGTTTTAAGAAATCCGGCTTAGTAAGAAAATAAACTAAACACTTCATACATTGCTTAAAGAACCGCGCGGTAATAAAATCACAGATGGTTGAAGATTTTTTTCTTCTTCTTCCCTTCCACACCATAATGTATTGCGCAATTAAAATGATCCTTATTAACAAGAATTATAACGACGAACTCTTTTAAGAACCCATGCCAGAAGCTTAAGGAATGCAATTCAAAATCATGCAAATCACGGGGAGTCTTCTTAAAAACCTCTTAATAATGATAATGACAGCCTTAGTTTAATCGGATTCCTCATTTTCCAGTCCAAACTCTTGAGAGCTAATTAGTAGAAAGTGTCTTAAAAGCTTGCATCTAATCTATTTAAACATCGAATTAACGTACTTACAAAATGTCTTGAATTATTCGACCTGCAACGTAAGATCAAACATTGAACATACGTACAAAAATTGTAATAAGTTAGGTTCTTTATTTGTTTATTTTGTGAGACATAACATGCATCTATACCAGTGGTTTTCAACTGCCGGTTCGCAGACCGGTTGTAACGGTTCTTGGAAAATTAATATATTTAATTATTAACCACTATTTTGTAGATTTCGACAGTTTAAAATTGCGATTAAAGTTAATATTTCCTCTCCAAATAACTAGAATCTGAAGATGTGCTGTCTTCTTTTGAATATCAAATAAACCTCTAAGTTACTGGTATCTTATGGGCCCTTGAAAGCTTTTCCTGTAGTTAGCCGATCAATGAGTATTAAAAGGTCGAAAAACACTGATCTATATCATCCGAAGCCAGTCACAAGTCAGTGGAATTATTTACTTCTACTAACACTATTACAATTTTATTACTACTTCTACCACTTTTTGTAAGGTAATACCGAGAACTTTTATTCTGGTATGAGCCCGGCATTCTCCTGGTGGAACTGTACAAAATTTAGTGTTGCTACGAGAGGAGACGAGACACTCTCTGGACAAGATATTTTCGAGACGAGACAGCCTAAATCTCGTCTTGTCGGCAACACTAACAAAATTCTAAAAGAAACCGCAGAATGCAGGCAATGGATAGGACTCAGATCTATCCCACCTTTCCAGTAATGATCCAAAATCACCGTTGATCATTAATCTTCGAAACCTGGATCACCAAAGATTCTTATTTTCAAATTTGTAAAAGAAAATTATAATCCATCAACATTAATTCTGCTTGTTGAGCACGTGTCATCCTTAAAATTTATTTTATCTCTTACATTAGTTTATATTCTGTATTGGTCTAGAGTAGTGTTTTCCATGTACAACCAGCGCAGCAAGTTCTGTTATGGAGACTACAAGAAGCTTCATGATATTAATTTCATATCTGTCTATCAGTAATAGTAAAACAACTATAACTGCATTTTCAGAAATCTCCGGCCGACATGAAGTTCTTCCGTTTCTATCTGCAACTGCAACGAAGTGAACGAATGAACAAGGGCAGTTCATCGCAAACATTTTGGTGTCAAATATCTACCAGAATTCTATAAAGAGCTTTTGCTACATTTGACCTATTGTATTGTTGATCTATTGTTGCTATACTGATCCTGAACATTTGCGCAACCACGGTGACGTGCGAAAGAGCCTTCCTTCACTGCTCTTCATTTTGTACAAAACAAATACTTAAAGAAACTCTTAGACAGCAATTTGATAACTTCTGTAAATTTTAGGTAAGTTGCAACCTCTTTTCCCTTTTTGTGAACATTTTGTTGTTTTAATTATAATTAAAGTGTAACTCGAGATATGTAAATTTACATAAGTACACTACTTCCTTCCAACGGCTTTTCTCTGAAAGTATTTAAGATGTAATTTGTTTTCTGCTTTCGTTTAATATAAATGTTGAAAACTATGCGATGTACGCGTCGAATATTTATTATTATTATTATCATTACATGTACCCACAGCGACATTGTGGTGGTTGCCTTCGCGATCACGCAAAACTTTTTCCTGAGAAGACTGGTCTAGAGCCAAATCAGCTTACGTTCAGATTTTAAACAGTTCTAAGTTGAGCATTGGCTCTTCTTATCTAGGCCATGAAGAACAGAGAAGAGGGAAAACACATCTTCAGGCTTTACAGGTCTATATGAATAACAACAACTGTTTAAGAGGGCTCCTCGCTCCAACTCCCCATTTTAAAGATTTTTGAAAATATTTTAAAAAAACTAAGAGCACTATCAAAAATGTAAGCGCATAGCGCACTAGAGTTTACAAATTACTATGAAATACACATCGAGATCTTGTCCATTGATGAGTGATACATTTTCAACGATTATGACGTCATTATTTAATTGAAGTCTCAGTACTAATCAATGGACAAGATTTCAAGATCGCTGTCCATTTGTAAGTTCTAGTGCGCCTACATTTTTGATAGTACTCTTAGTTTCTTTATTTTTTTTAAAAAAAATGTTAAAAATGGAGATTGGGACGAGGAACCCTCTTAATAAATTATAAGCACTAGAAAAAATAGTGCTTTCTTCATGTACTGTTTACAATGAATACAGGATGTATTGAAAATTATGAAGGGAACGCAGACTAAATATTTTCCACAAATTAGCAGAACTCTTTGGAATCGACAACAAAATATTTTGAAGAAGTTAGATATTTAAAAAAAAAAAAAATCTAGTACGTAGAACAATAAGAGTGCTCTGCGGTTAGATTTTCTCACCATGCTTGTTTCCCAAAATAAGAACTATACAAAAATAAATTCACTATTGAGTGTTCTCTCAGTTCTAAAGAGCTTTTAAAATTTTTGTCGAAGGCGAGCAATATTTCTAGAGATAAAACCGAACAGCATCTGCCTTAGAGACGATACTATTTGTCACATTTATTTCATATATCGTCTTTACACCTCTCCTCTTTCCATCCTTTGGCTGAAACTTTTTAACTTTCCGCACATTCTGTTTGAACCATATTGATAGAGAAATGAAAAGTGAGTTGTATCTGTATAGTAAACTTTGAGAAGACAATTTCTAGCATCTCACACAACCTTTGGATTGCAAAGGGAGGAAAAGAAGAGAACAATGTCTCTTTTACCAAAGACTTGAGTCTGAATCACATTCTCTACTACAAGAGAAAACGAAAGATAAAAAGATGGAGAAGGAATGAGAGAGAAAGGTCCGAAAAGAAGACCAAAAACAACGTTTCGTCATAAAAGAAATTGAATTTCAAATCAGGCTTTTGATAAAATTCAGACAGAGGGTAGTTTATATCCACAGGAAGTCGCACCAATCTCTTATCGCTAGCAGTACGGGGCCAAGCAATAGGGGAAAATTAAGCTAGAAAGAAAGAAAGGAAGAGCCAAACTATGAGAATTGGGTGGTATAGCGGAGAAGGGGGGTCTAAAAGAAGAGGAGGAGGACAGCGTCCATGGAATAAGAACTCCCATCCTCTTCTCTCCCCCTTCTTGTACTCTTACTACGTGTGGATCGATATAGGTCCTTTTTTATTTTACATTTTCATTCGTCACCGCTATCTTTTGCCTCAATGGTTGTCATATAGACTGAGAGGGCCTCCTTTGCATAATTGTTCTGATGCATAGCGCAGAAAGAGAAATAAATCTATACAGATAACTAAGCGATAAGAATTCTTTTTTCGTTCTCTTTTCTTCTCCATTTTCCTTCTAAATATACAAAACTAAAAAGAAGAGAGAATGAGGATGCAATATAGTTTAAGCGACAGATGGGTTAAGAAAAATGGTAGTGATGAAAATAGCATACCATAGGTCAATTTTTCTGGTCTATACACGAAACGAAATAAGATGGAGAATGAATGGGGGTAAATAAACTAAGCATCTTCCAGGCGCGTCTAAATAGCCATCTTAACTCTTCCTCCTTTACCTTTTAAATGCTATAACAGAGGAAAGAAATGCAATGCACCATTAAATCACCATAGAATACACGTAAACCATATATCTTAGATATGTGAGCATTGATCCAGCATCACAAAAAATCAAAACTAAGGTAAAGCGTAAATTAATGTGGGAAAAATCCCGGCATGCTGAGAACATAGGTTGCACAAGAACTTCACCAGAAATAAAAAGGCTTCATAAATACCGAGGAACAGAAAAAGGTGGAGAGGACTGATTACTTGGCTAAGATGCCAGACTTCTTGTATAAAAACAGAAAACAAAGCTGTCATATTGAAAACAGGAAAAAAAATGAACCTTTAAAATGCAGCATGATTTTTTTTTTTTTTTTTAAAAAAAACGAGGGCAAAAATACGGTATTATACTATTCTTTTAACCAATATTACAGCATCCTCAGCTAAAAGTTCTTGTAAATAATGCGCAAAAGTTAGTCATATCAACTCATCATGAATTATTTAGTGTGGTGTTGACGCTATCAAGTAAATGGCGCTTTCGAACTCTGGAGCACTTAATTAAGCAAATAATTAGGTATTAAAACTTGAGGGAAACCTGAATCCTTGTTCCAGAAATGATTTCTCATTATAGAGTCTTTAGAACCGATGTGCATATCTCTAGTATAGGATACACACAGAATATCACGAAGGAAAGTGTACTTATTTTAAACTTACTTTAGTTTATTTTAAAATTAAACTCATCGTCTGTTTATTATAGAATACGTTTAGGCCTATTTATCTTGTTCACTAACTAAAGATGAAAACTACAAAATTATGAAGATTTTGCTACCGTATTATATTATGGAAATCAATTGCTTATGTTGGTCATTAATTAGTTGATACAGAAAGGATAGCTATTCAAACTACCAGGGCCCTGTTTCACAAACCTTTCGACACAATTTTTATGTTTACTGTCGTTTTGTTGGGTGTCAAAAGTGCACTAACAATTGAATGTTGTCTTGTATAATTATGCTCCTTGCACTAAATGGTAGAAAAGTGACTGAATGAGAACAGGCGTTTGTAGCGGAGGTTAGCGCTCTTGAGAGACAGTTTTCCGGAAATGCAAAATGAAGTGTGAAAGGTTGCAAAAAAACTTTTGTGAGACAGATCCCCAGGTCTACAACAGCTTTGTTTCTGTGAAAAGTTGGGATATTGGTTTATGTAATTTGAAATATTTGTACAATTTTGTATTTATCATGACTGCAACAAACTAGTGAATTAAGCATAAGGAGGATAAGTTGTTAACTATTGAGAGTTCTACCATTAATGTTCTAAAGACGGGTCTACAGGTTTTAAGTGAATTCTAAATAGCAATCAGTATGTTCTCACGGAATGTCCAACCCGGAACCCCTTGCTTACAATCTGAAAACGTTACAGTTCATCTGGCCGACAAGTGCAAATATGTAAAACAGTTTTTGACAAAGGGGTGATAAGCAGTAGGAACTTGTTCACTATTGACTTCCCTTCTGTCGTGTGGGTATATAAACCACTCATATGGATATAATTGTATTCGAAGTTTCGACTAAAATGATCTGAACGATTAGTTACTGAACACGAAGTAGGCCTACTATGCCATTATAAAATCCACTTCTTTCATAATTGACAAACGGTGAGCTTGGATCTCTATGACGTAGTATAAGGTTAAGTTACAATTTAGGTGAACGATAATGATGACGGTAAAAGCTATAATCACTTGGTTTCGAAAATAATGGGGTTATATCTGTTGTCGCCATATAACTGTGCGTTTTCCCCCTCTCCATTCTGGAACGTCCACAGCGAAATACGCTTATCGACAGTTTGCTGTTAAATGACGGTCCACGTGCTGTGTAGCAGCTTTTCCCATAAATCAAATCCCCAGTTACGCCGCCACTGACGTTATACGAACTAACAATAGCTCTTGCTTTTAAACCTCTATACTGGCTGTGATTTAGGAGATCGTAACTGCTGTCCCCAGAGTATCTCACCTGTACGACTGTTAAAACAACCAGCCATTTAGTGATAAAGGGGCTAAAAGCAAGAGGAGGCATTTTATAAACACTCTCAGACACAGCTGTTATTTCCTCTTTACAAGACTACCTTTTCTATAAAAAGATACCTTAGTTTTCCCTTCCTTTTCAGCATTTAAATCTTATTTTCTACTTGTGCTCTTAACAACAAAATTACAAAATATTTTGTAACTAAATTTAAAGGTGAGAGATTCAATAGCATCGCTAGTTGAGTTTCTCATATTTTTTCAACCAACTTTATTTTCGAATATCTCCACATGTATAGTCAGTCTCTTCTCGATGCTCACTACCACTTTTAGAGACGTTTGAAAATTATGAGAACACTTATAAAACGCTTATAGTTATAAACATTTAATCTATGGCATTTACATCTCCCTAAGACTACAGGACGTAACGTCTAATTCTCTACTACTGCCGTGGCAGGAGTTACGAGAAAGGTACTTGGCAGAGGCTATATTTTATTATACATACCATGCGGGTATTCGCATTGTTAATTTGAGGGCAGCCTGTAGAATGGCTGATGTGAACGGGACTCTAACCCACGCCACCCCGTCATTGCTAATTCGAAGTCAGCGGCCGCAAACTGTGATTTGTGACATGGAATGTTGCACAATCAACTTTTGAACTAAAAGTAATTTCTTACGGGGAAGGGGGGGGGGACTTATCACTTCATATAACAGAGTTCCATAACTACTACCTGGGCCACTTTCGAAACTGGTAATATTCTCTTTCATCTACCCATAATTCTCAAAAATAAATTAAGAAAGGGACATTAAATAGCTTGAATTTTTTTTATTTTTTTATTAGTAGGAAATAGAAGTAAGTGTCGTAATTTATCTAAATAAACTGAATGTAATAATTTCACAAGACACTCACACAAGAAGAAAAGTTCAATGGACTACTTATTGTGGAGACTAGAGAGTCTTTTAAATTGATCTAAGAATCGATTCTCGTCTAATAAGAAATACTCAATGATTCTACAAAAAAGAACACAGACGGAAGCAGAATTTTAACATTAAGTAATTAGCAATTTCCTTTCTGTCTACCTCTTTTGTTTTTTTAAATTTACACCAGCCAGAAACTAAGGTTTATTTTAACGTTATCTTTCTATTGCATAAAGAGAAAGAAGAAGAAAGGACGGTAAATATATTATCTCACTTCCTCGCTCTCCCTTCTATGCGATCCTGTTCTTGTAATTGCAATGGAATTGTCACGGAAATGTGTTTCTTTCATGCGGCAATTGTTTCATCTGTTTTATTTTTGTTTTAAGACAACAAACAAACACTTTTCTTGAAAATAGCTCTTTTCGTTCTCACAGAGGCGAATTAAGAAAAGCTGTTTTACTGGAGCACCTTAGCTTGCTTAGGCAGAAGAGTCTGAGTTTATGTGGAAGAATGGAGGGGAGGATATACCTCTCCCTTAATTCTCGTAACTCCTACCTTTTCCTCATACCCTTTATGTCCTCAGCCGCCGGCATCGCCTCCCTCTACCCTGCCAGAAGAACGGAAACACAACGCGCTCTGTGAAGAGGTCTTTATGAAGTTTTGCTTAAGTTTATCTCAGGTAGCACAGAGGTAGTGGAATGAGAAGAAGAAAGTAGCGGTAAATTACCGTTTATGCTTCTCTAAATAAGATTTTATTAAACATTTTCTCAACTTCTTAACGACAAAGACGTTGGGAACCCCGAGAACAGGAATGGGGAGAGGATGTTAACATTGTGCAGGGCCGAGAAGACAGGGAACTTGAAAATTATCCCAGAGTGTCTTCCCAAAGGTGATCTCACAAACAGCCACACTCCCCGACACTCAGTAAATTAAATCACATTCTCTCTCTCATTCTCTCACACTCCCTTTACTTAAAACACAATACCTCTTATTTTAGACTGCTATACAAAACACCCTCTGCCACGTTTTAACACAGCAGTCATCGTAGTTTTAATTCTGGAAGGTGTGACGGCATCTTACCTGAAAAGAAGAGAAAACACTGCTTAATCAAGAGCTGCGACTACCTAAGATTTCCTTCTATACCTCTTGCTTTTACCTTCTCCTAAAATTTCCTTCACCATACGTACTAGTGACAATAAATGCACCCATGCGACATGTTCTTTAAGTGAAAAGAAATACTAATAGCGTTCGTTGCCTAGCAACGTTTAACACGATCTACGCCATCATTATATACTGTTATATGGGGGAATGTTTGTCTTTGTTCTATTTTGTAGATATGTAGAACCTTCATATCTACAGTGTTAACAGCTTACACTACAACTTTTATCTTAATCAATACCAAACGCATTGAAAAGTCACCAAAAACTATATCATAATGTAAAATAATGTAACTTCGTGCGTCGTGAATGATCTAAAGAAAAAATAACATATGTTACGACCAAGTGGCCGTAGTCTTGGTTTCACACTCAGAAGAACCTAGATTCGAGCCCAGCGGTCGACCATCCTGATTGATGATTTTACATTTTCCCCCCTCAGTTACGCCCGGTTACTGTCAAGATGGCATCTTCAAACTAGGATATGGATGACCTTCTCTCTACAGCCCTTCCCCTACCCTATTCTGTCCTAAGAAAAATATCTAAAGACCATAGCAAAGTAATAATAATAATAATAATAATAATAATAAGACAGTTTTCCAGGAGTTGATGACAGTAAATCTTCCAGAATGTCATGAAATATACGATGTTTGCTGCTATTGGATTCCATTTTGTTTTTATTACAGTAAATATTTTACTTTAGCTGAGATATTTTATTCAAGAAATTTTGCCTTACATAACATAGAATGAATACTTCCGGCATTAACTGAAAAATTCACATCTGAATATGTTTGTTTATCATACGCAAAAAATCATTGATTGGTCAATTTGTGGCGGAAATTTATGATCCTTTGAATATATCACAAAATCAAAAAAGAAAGATATAATATGACTAAAGCAGAGACAATTAATAAATATCGTGTTAACATGCCAATTATAATTAGGAAAATATTGCCCTTCGGTTTTTTATTAACTAAAGACAACTAACTTTGTACTTTCATTTGAGAAAAAAAGAAACAACGAATCAATACCTTTGAGATAAATTTTTTATATTTTTCTCGATTTCTAAAACACTATTAATTTTATTGAAAAAGTGAAAACTAAGAAATAATTCTATTTGTCATTTCTTGAATTTAGAACTAAAGAGCAATTCATAGTTATCACTATTTTGTGAAGAGTAATCAGCCTACTGAAAATATAATGAATTATTAGGTAATATTCAAGTTATTTCGTTCCAAATTCAAGAAATAGTAATAGAATTCTTTCATACTGTTCACTTTTTCGATAAAGCTAATAGTTTTTGAGTAAATTGACAAAAATAACAAAATTGGGCTTCAATACGACTCTGCAGTCCAATAAATGGGATCACATTCTTAGATTCTTCAGCTTCAGCATACAATTTCTTTATTCCTACCCACTTCTAGTCTTATATGAATGTAATATTACATGAATTTTCATCAAAAACATACAAATTGCTTTATCTTAAGATGAAAATGTAAAAAGAAAATGCTGAAACGAGGTCACCAGTATATCCACAACATAGCAATTGCACGTAAAACGATGGTACAACATATTCTGTCAAACTCTGCTAACGGATAGAGAAACCGCATAACGTTCCATAGTGCTTAAGGAAGCAACCAAAATGATACTTATGAAAAGCATACATCTATCTGTGTGTGTGTGTTTTGCTGAATGGGGCAGGAAAATGGAAACAGAGTGGGAAGAGAAAGAATGGTATAATCTAGGGCACACTGTTCTGCCTATACGTTCTTTTTTCCAACAAGAAACGTAGTTCTTCATACATTCATATCCTTCCTATCTGCACTGTTATTCGGAACTTGCTTCAGCGTTTATGAAACCTAATTTGCATACAACAGAAGAGGCTTCAGCCAGGAATTTTTGTCCCCTATTCCTGAAATTCTTCGAAATACTCATTGGGAGTTTTTGCATGCAGAAGATGGGCATGGGAATTCTGCCCATACGGGCTCCAAAGGGAATCCTCTTTTACCTACACACACACAAATATATACACACATATTCTCCATATCCCCCCCTCTCTCTCTCCTTTTTATATATATATAAACTCGCACACAAATGCAATCTCCGACTTCAATCTTTCTGATAAGGCCGGAAGTCCGAGAGGAAAGGGAGAGGCGGTGGAGAGGAGGTTATACAGCATCTTCAACGCATCCTGTTTTCAGGAGAGCTGCAATTCATGCATTTTCCATTTGCTCGACCAAGCCAAAAGGTTGTCCGCAGCAGTCCCATATCATACTAGCTCAATTCGACACGCAGACGGTAAAATGGAGCAATGGCGCCATGCCACGACACACACACACCACGCTACGACGTATCCTCTTTCCTCATTCTTATTAAGAAAAAGGAAATCAAGAACTTGAATAAACACAATAACGTATAGGGAATAATTCTATATGCATTCAGATATTGACAAGATAAACATGGAAAAAGTCTATTAAATTAACAGAAACGCTATTATTTGCGTGACTACAAAACGTTTCGTTAAAATTCGGGTCTAAGTTCACCCGTACTTTTTTTCGATTTTTGAAAATTGTGGAACTCTATGATACAAAGTTAAACACTTTTAAGTGTTTTAGCGAATTCAGTTTTCAATGCCCAGTTTGTGACGTCATAATCCCGACAGTCAAGAATCTCACCTCAAACTGAATTCTCTAAAACACATTACTTCAAACACTTGAATTTGCTGGCACCAACAATATATCAGCTACACTGAATTCTCTAAAACACTTACTATTTCAAACACTTTAATTTGCTGACAGTCAAATATCTCAGCTAAAAATGAGTTCTCTAAAACATTTACTACTTCAAACAATTCAATATGCTGACAGTCAGATATCTCACAGCTACAATTGAATTCTCGAAAACAGTTATGACTGCAGATACTTACTGAAATCAGACCACCGAAATTAACTAGAAATAGCTATTTTATCTCCTGAAGCAAAACACATTTTCTAAGTGCACACCAGTGTTATCGTTCATCGTACACCTGTAGACAGACAACTCACGGTTGTCCTCAAGCAATTTGTGTATCCTTTTATGTTATTGGTGTATTCAACTACCTGCTTCACGACTTCCCGCAAATGGGAGGTGACCAAGTTCACTGAAGTGTGAAAAGAGGAGGGAAAGGTGAGGGAGTCACGGATGTTTGGCACGTCGGGAAGCAACCAGGTACTTTTCGGTCAAAATTGATTACGATAGGTTGCAAGTCAGAGATCCCCTTCAGCGTTTTAACCAATGAAATAGTTTGCAGAACACGGATGGATACGCGTGCTTTCGTTTACATACGAGTACAAAGGGAATGACGCAAATGTGTCAATCCGATCGTGGGGGCGGACCAAGACTTTCCAATGGAGCACGCCAGGAATACTTTTATATTAAGATAAAATATTATACACCTCCAGAATATTAAGGATATTAGATGTGTAGACGGAAATGTTTCCGAGACAAAAGTGATGCTTGCGTAGAAGGGCATGCCGACGAGGCACAGTGGCGCAGAAATTCAATCTAGCGAAGAAAAGGTATTAGTTGGATTGGAAGTAAGACCAAATTATTATTTATTTACAACAAACAACTACTAAATAGTTAATCATCTAGAATAATATGTAAAAGGAAATGAAAATTAGACAGACAGCACAGAAAGGCTAGTCCACAAACTTGATCAGTGATTAGGTCGCACTTAGGTGGGTGCCAGTGGTAATCTGAAGACATAACTGTAAAGATGTTTTGAGGGAATACTGTGAAGTGTAGATTTTAGTTTCTAACGGGATACTTTTACTTACTGGTATGTACTTTATTTCCATACTTGTTTAAATGTTTAAACATTGTTACATAGTTCTAAAGCACTTGCGACTTAAAGAACATAAAACAAAAGTAACGCATTTATTTAGCTAAGTTTTAAAGACTTGCAGCATATTGAAAAGAGTTGCACCTACGTAAATTGTAAATTCCTTCCTTGACTTCATGGTGCATATTGTCGTCAATGCTCCTGTGTGTGACTCTCTCTTTCTTATAAATATAGGGATTTATTTTAATTTTGATGTATCTGATGACCTTCAGACATCAAAGATTCAGGCCGGGAAACGAATGTGGGAAGGAGTTGGTGAGAGCCTAATTTGAAGGTACCATCCCGGTATTTCTCTGGTGTGGCTGAGGGCGAAAAACTGTAAAAAGCTCAGTCAGGATAGTCGCCCAGCCCAGGACCTTCCCAATGCGAAGCTGACGCTTTACCATTAAGTCGTTACTTAATTTGAGGAGAATACAACGCAACAGCAAACTTGTCCACTAGATACAGTTTTTCACAATCAACGAAAACGTATCCCAGCCCGCCATATGAATATAAGTGAACTATGCATTTTCACATGCTTCTATTATTGAGTACGTTCGCGTTTACGTGACTTTCATGGTGTATTGACATTCCACTTAACTTCTAAGTAACATTCCATATCGTATCTCATTTTTGCCAAATTTGGACATGTTCGCGTTTGCGTATCACCTCCACATTTAATATGTAGTAATGTTGAAGATAACTGACTAATGGGAAATGTTTTTCTCTAACCCTATGTTTCTTTAAATGCGATCGGAACTGAACGCTCAATAAGTCGTCATCAAGCTGGCTCAGGGAAAGAAATACCTGATTCTGTCAAACCGTTTAGTTGCAATCACGAATTTTGCACTGTATCTTTTTCAACGTTTTGTAAAATTATGTTCCAAATTTCGTCCAGTGTGTGCTTTAACCTGAAACCTTATTTTAAATAATGGCTACTGTATTGAATGTTTATTACAAGTAGAAAATAACATTTTTCTTCTCTTCTTAACATGACAAACAGAATTTGTAAGGGTGAGAGGACATGATGATAACGTTCGTGGTCCATGTGCAATCAGACGGTCTGGTCTATCTTGTGTTCAGTGGTTCCAAAAAGTTTGAGTAACATTGAGTCTAACTCATTTTGCTTTTATCAGTTCAAATGGGTCAATATTTACCTACACCACTACTTCCAAAGTAAAGATCTAAATGCAACTACTTAAAATATAAAAATAGCTACAAGCAACTATAAAGCAATACACAGCCGTTTTATTTTTTTATAACTGAGTAACGTTTCGAGTTGCTAAACTACCTTTTTCTCAGTATGAGTGTTCTTACGCATTCCGTTTCTACAAAGTTTCAACAACAAACAAATAATGTTCTTCAATTATCTAGAAAAGTTCGTATCTTTTTCATGGGTTATCATTTGAACACCGCCCACACATCCTTACACTCATTTCCGTTGCCTCTGGCTTAAAAATAAGCTGCCCTCTATCTCAGACTCCTGCCAATACACCTAACTCTGAACATGTGATCTGTTCCGGTATAGGTATCAACACGTGGCTTCCTGTTCCTATCTCTATGGATATGAAGCAACATCCTCATAACACATCGTCGGACAGATTGCATATTCTCCAACATATGTAGCATACACCTGCATCTCTATGGGTAAGTCTGTTCAGAGGCGGCGTTTGGGGGTGGCAACTGGGGCAACCGTCCCAGGCCCCGCGTTCCGAGTTGATATTTTTCCTACTCAATGATATAATAGTTGATTTGTAAAAAAAAAAGTTTACAAATAAACTAGTTTGTATAGTTTCCATGCGAAATGTAATGTGAAATGGAAATGAATAAAGAAGCACTTGTAATTAGCAATGCAGTTCTTAAAATATATTGTACTTTCTTTAAATAAATTATGTTGGATTTTTTTTCATAAGAAACCGTTGTTCATTAAAAAAGAGAATATATAAATTTAGGGTTAGGAATGAAAGGAAGAAGTGAGAGGAAGCATTTAGGGGGAAGTTGCTTACTGCTTTATCGGCTTTAAATGTAACATTTCGGCGCTCAGCGATATTTACTTGTAGTTTGGCCCCGCGGGGTCATTATTGCCCTAGGCCTCGCGCTCACCTAACGCCGCCTCTGAGTCTGTTGAAGCTTCCAATAGTAGCCGTCGGTTTAGATAGCAACATACAACATTAAAGAAAATAAAACGTACAAAAATAATAAAGGAGAATACATATCAACGTAAAACATTCTCTAAAACTGTCCCAGCGACATTAGATTCGAATTCTGGCGATGTGGGAGGTAAAATAGTAAGGAGAACTTTCCGCTAAACTCTTAGTTTTTCTTTGTTTTTTTGACATCATTAAGACCGAAGACTAATGTGGACAGGCCATGTAGCTCAGATGGAGGAAACACGAAGATTATATTCTATCCTGGTGGAAGGCCGGATGGAAGGAGACCATTGGGAAGACCGAGACGTCGTTGGGACGACAACATTAGAAGAGATCTTCGAGAAGTAGGTGTTCGTGATGAAAACTGGCTTGATGTTGCCCAGGATAGAATCCAATGGCGAACGTTTGTTACTGCAGCGATGAACTTGGGAGTTCCATAAGTCACAGAGTTAGTTAGTTAAGACTACAAATTAAGGTATCATTCAGAAGAGAAACTTGTCGTTTTGCTGAGATTTAAGTCACGTGGTTTGTCCACGATAGCAGCTTGTTGCTATGAATACTAACTATGCAACAGCAGCACCACGTTGAGTTGATGGGCGAAACTTTGATCGAAACTTTCTCTAGTAGGTCGACAGAAATCAATTTACATGCGGTTTATAAATGGTGTAAAAAGTGAACTTCCTTTAGATTTTAAAATGGCTTTCTACACATCAAATTATAATTTTTAATAACTTCAACATTTTTTTCATTTCGATCACTATTTGAGCACTTTTTTGTTCACATTTTGCACATTTATGCATCCAAGTTTGAGTAATAAAGAGACTTCCAAAGTTAGGAAAGAAGTAACCAAGATGTATATCTTCGTGGTAGCCACTGAGCTACGAACAACATAGTCAATTGGTATTCTTTCTCGCCATATACACAGGATGATATACAAGTCCTTCCCCGATACTGAAGCTTGGCCGTGCAGTAGCAATCCCCCATATAAAAGAGAAAAGCATGCCACCGGGTAAAGGAAACACTGGAGAAGTTCGATACAAAAATGAATGCGCTGGAGTTTATAAGAACATGTTGTAAATAGAATATGGACGAGCAACGTTGCAAAATAATCTTGAAAAACTAAGTGCTCAAGGAACGTTCAAATCTCACACCACTAAGGACATGATTAACTCCCTACATTTGTCTTGTACATTATTTATAGTTCCTGAGCTAAAACTAAGTGTGCAAAACTAAACATTTCTACACAGTGCGGCCGTAGTTCAGTTGGTCGATTGTTGCTCGGAATATCCTTGGAACGACTCCAGCGGCCGCCCATCCTGACTGAGGTTTTCTCAGGGGTTTCAGCCACATCAGACAAATGTCAGGATGGTACCTACTAACTAGGCCCTGACCGACTACCATCCAAGATCCTCTCCCTTCTCATATCCCGGCCTGAGCGAGAGACACCTAAAAACCATAAACAAATTCAAAATAAAGATTTGTACAAAAACGTATAAAATTAGTTTATCAGAAATATTCCTCCGAAGTGCAAGGGTAAAATCAATGTTAATGTCATCTCCCATCTGATAACTTTGCAACTGAAACTGAAAGCGAATGGAGATACCCATTGTCACAACAAATCTCCTTAGAGATGGTTTCACAATAATTCATTGGCTTGATTCGCTGAAAATGTATAGGTACACTGTATTTCCATTACTAATATAATATATGTTGCTTTTCATTTTACTGCTGACTTTTAAATAACTGTATTAGTAGGTCAAACAAATTTACGTGTTTTCATGTTGCTCATCGCCTCTTAATCTCCGTAATTGGAGTCATTAAAGTACACACAGAAAATAAATACATCAAAACTTGTACCTTACACGAGATGTTTATATGTAAATTGTATAATATATAAGAATAGATGTCTCACATGTTGCACTTCTCAGTGTATCAAATTGAGCAGCACAATTATTGTTTGGGAGAGATGCCCCACCACTGTAATATTCTGCGTCATATGATTTAATTGTTACTTGATAATCTAAAGTAACACTCATATCTATTCTGTGACTGACGGTGTAGTATTTGATGAAAGATTTAAGGATATTATCCCTATATATATCGATCTCTACTGGTGAGTATTCGTGTTGTCGTTATGTAACAGTTTATGTGCACGGATATTTCATTGGATGTAAATATTGTAGCAAAAAATATTAAACATATTGAAACATACCGACCCAGCCCTCCAGGTGGTAACGTCGCGGACTACGGAAATGCAATCGGGAGGTACGCGTGTTCAATCCCTACACCCCACCACCTTGACAGTTTTTTTTCGGGATTTTACAGCAATCACATCAGTAGAATGCCGATATAGTACCTTCATACTAGGCCCCGACCGGTTTCCTTCCTACAGCCTCTCCCTTCTCCTATCCGACCTGTGCCAAAATTACTCAAAGGGCATGGAAGTTACAGTTTTGAAACAAACAAACAAAGATAAAGGGAAAATAACGAGTGTAACATTTATATTGATGTGCCTGACACCATATTGTTCAACACTGTTTTAAACAATGGTAATATTAGTTTACGACATACTGTTACTATAGGGTTTACTAAAACTTTCAGTGATTTTTTCCTTCTTAGAAACTATTTTCTTCAACAAATTTGTTTCCATCGGAAGTCGGGAGATCATATTTTTACTTTTGTAACAACACGTGCTCTTGGTTAAAACTCATATTTTGTTTTTGTAAACTGAAATTTATTTCTATATGCTATCCAAGGGTCTGTCCAGCAAGTAATAAAACTGGCGGGGCGGAGTCTTCAAACGTGACGGTTGGGAGGGGATGTTACGTAAATGATGGATTTCTCGGCAGTCCTGGATGTAACAGAAAGAATATCGTTAAGCTTGTTTGAAAAGTGGTTTAGTTTGCTAATAATGAACATAATTGTATTGCTTACAAAACATAATATAAATAACCACCGGCGTTACAGACCGATAGGTCCTGAGAATGCTCAACGCCATCTGTCCGCGCTTGGTGGAACTGCATTCACCTGAGTAGCAGTGGGGTCAGCGCTGCGCATCATCTAGCCACGAACAGGTGTATTAGGGGCTTTCTAGACCGAGTGGCCGTCACGCTTTTATTCCCGTGACTCCCCAGTTTTCCTCACGACGCTGGGTGGACGCCGAAAAGTGGGACTCCAGCCGGGAATTGAATCCGGAACCACGCGGAT
>JAGDQP010011990.1:0-51473 GCA_022664845.1 Lepisma saccharinum
ATTGAAACGATATGATTTTTTAAAACAAAAATTGAAATATTACGTACAATTGGCGCCCGGTAAAAAGACTTTAGTTTCTTTCTACGATCTGTTGACATAAATATTTATTTCAGAAATATAAAACAATTAGGATTGGCAAAAGAATAATGCTTTTCTCCAAAGAACTTCAATAGAATTCAAGTCTGAAACAACTGAGAGCTAAATGGAGTATTAACTTTTTTACTGACAAGCTGTTGCAAACCCACAACAGTGAAATAATGGTTAAAGCAACATTAAGAGTGTTGCCAGTACACCATGTGAATTTTGATTTTAATTTGTAAGTCCTTTATGCAATTTTGGCTCAGGTCGGATGGATGATGATGAGGGGATGAATTGGTGGAATGAAGAAGGATGGAGGAAACGGGCGTACCCTGAGAAAACCCACGCACACAGTATTTCTCCACAAAAAGTACGTGGCATGAGCAGGGATCGAACCACCAGTACACTATCCTCTACTCCTAAGATGTTCGAAAATTATACACAAGCGGAACACCTTCTAAAGAATACTGTTTATCTTAGAATGTTCATCGAAGAACAATACTGATATACGTGAGTGCGAGTCTTAAGTAATTGAACGAACCAGAAGATGGCACTGATTTTTATAATTTTAATATCACCATAAGGAGTAGTATCCTTGAAGATAGGTTAAGATCTCTCCATTCATTCCAATGTTTAACGTACGATTCATTTTCTTTCTTTTTCCCTTGAACTGTGTCTGTAATTGCATCCCTCAGTAGGCATTCTAGCGTAAACAATGCCCTATCTAGGATTCTCTTTTCTTCAATGTCTCAACAGATTGTTTTTCTCTCGTCTATTCTCTTCAGCACTTCCCAGTTGATATTTTCCGTTCTTCTCCACATCCACACTTCAAATAATTCCAGTGTACTTTCGTCACTTGTTCGTCAAGTTCCTGTTCGGGCGCCATATATATATATATATATATATATATATATATATATATATATACACCACTAAAGTATACTCCTCACAGAACATTTACTCATTTTTTTTCTTCATCGGTCCGCAGAAAAGATTTTTCTTCGTTATGAATGTATCTTATCTCACCATTGTTATTCTCGCTTTGTTTATTTTTCATACTTTTAATATCTTCCTTACAATACTACCCATATTACATTCCTTTACTCCTCGTTCTACTTATCCTAAACTTTTCATGTTATCTGTGGTTCTATTCCTTGAAATTATAATTGTCTTTACGTTTTATCTTCATTCCATTCTTCAAGCTATATTTCAGCTGTTTCTCTAAGATTTTCTCAAGTGATGTTTCTTTCTCTGCATTTGAATAATACGTGTATTTTTTTTTCAGGGCAACCAATACGTATAGTACATTCGAAATTAGAAATGGTCATTTTCGAAATATTTCGTTTTTCAATTTTCGAAAACATAATTCTTTTAATGTTTCGGTTTTCGATTTTTTGGGGGAAAGAATAACGAATTTTCCGGCGTATAAGACGCACTTTTTTCCCTCGAAAATCATCTTATACACCGGTGCTATCTATACTCCAGCAAATACAAACAAACTATCGGCAATATTGTATAGGCACAATAACAATACTGTTAAATTTGAAGTGTCGTATCTCACCGCTTTTGTTTCCGTTGCATTTATTTTATAATTTTAAATGCAGGGTCTAAGATATTGTTAACGTAATATGTCTTTCAAAAGTGCCGAACCCGAAACTAATGGAATTTTAACCTACACGATATTTTAACGTAGCTTTCAATCCTCGTGCATATTGCAGAGAAAAGGATTTTCGCAGGAATCGACTGGAATACACACCTTGAATTATCATTAATTCAGAAAAATAAACATTTTAGGATCTATAAACAAAGGTAGAAATAAGGTGAAAGCCTGTATAGAGAACTTTTGTTCGTATGCGGTAACGGCATTAATCACATATATAAAATGCACGCACAACAAAACGATCTATTTGTAATTGACTTCTTGTCTTCTTTTCGTGCAGCGTTGTAAATGCAAATGTAAATAATATGTATATTTCAAAAGAAACGAAACATTTCTATTTATTTGTTTTTATTTTTTTTTTTTTTTTTGAGCGATGGAAAGGATGAAATATATTTAACGATATTTCAGTAAAGAACGTCCAAGGCCATCTAGTGGATGAGGTAAAACAGAAATCTTAAATGAAATCTATTGATTAGTGTTTCAATTACACGTGGAAAAGGTCTGTCATTGTGGGTAGTAGTTAGTAATGGGTATGGAAAATAACTCTGGGCGATCGTTATTTTTTCTTCTTTCTTTTTATAATGTATCGTCCTTGAATTAGTTATTACGAGAACGAAACTTCTCCTTTAGCTCGCTGTGGAATCCTGCAATCAAACTCGAAACTTCAAATTTCTAAACTTTTCAGTTCCTTATTGCTCTAGGTTACTAATATCTCAATTCGTTCGCTACTGCCGTGGAAAGTAAGGTGAAGACGAAATGGGGAAGGTAACGATTAGAGCCTGAGATTTGTATAGTGAGACTGAGGGAACTCCTTCAGTTAGCACAACCGGCATAGGCGGGACTCAAACTTGGTCCCTCCCCCAGGGTTTATCCAAAGTCCACTATAGTAAAGCTGTACATATTAATTGAGATATATACGAGGGTCATTCAATAACTAAAGAGACAAATTGGTGTTCTGTCAACGTAATCCCCTGTTACAGTAATACACTTGTCCCATCGATCTACTATTTTTTTATGCTGGCAGTAAAGAAATTTTGTTCTGATGTTGGAGCCAATTTTGCACATTTGTTTTTTTCTTCGTATCGGAATCCATTGGGTTTTTAACCACCTAAACATTTTTTTCCGAAGTCGGGATCAAATTAAATCTCTTCCTCGCAACTGGAAACGATTTCGCCCAATTTATTCAAAACTGACAGGTCCATTTTCATGATAAAACTTATAAGAATTAATTAATTTAAAAAAAAGCATTTTTTAAAGTATTATTTGACAAAAATATGACGTTTTGATTTTTACAAACTGTCATGTTTTTATTGCAGGAAAAGCTTTACTCGGTGCACAAATGGGATTTTTTTACGTATAAACCTCGGATGCTGGGCTATTTAGATTCCCGAAGTGAAGGTCTATTGCCTAATAGAATGTTGGGTTTGTTCCTTTGAATTAAGGATAGCATGACTTAAAGCGATCAAATTCAGCTGAAGCAAAAGGTTTTGTTTCACAAATCAAAACTACTTGGGTTCCAATCTTGGCTGAACACTTAGAAATAATTGTATAAGAACCACATAATTTATAGGAATAATCTGTCTTAACTTTCATACTAGTGTGGCTTTCCTTTGAATTGACAACATCTTTGTTTTTGTGCCTCTTGTGTTGTGCACTAACTGATCCATATAAAAACAAGCCGACTGCAACTACAGCTGTTTTCATCCTCGTTCGAATAAACAGAAATTCAACCATTCTGACGAATTTGTGGGGTTTTATCTTTGGACACATTTTCTGCGATCACTATGGCAATGATACTACACGTTCCGTAAAAACGGAACAGTCCTCTTTCTAAGTCAAGGTGTCGTGAGTCCCGGTGAATATCCCATATTTCAATCTTAAATGTATTTATTTATCTAAAGGGTAGGCAATAAAAAGTAACATTGAAGTTACTTTCACCTATAAAAACATTTGTAACATTCAGGTCCAACTAATTCATCGTAAAATGTTCTGGCAATATTGTCGACCTCAAAATCAATCAATTTATGTGCAAAATTATGTTCAAGTGATAAATATGGTAGGTAAATAAACTTAAAAATGAAATTGGCAAATAAAAACTAGCAAAAACTTTGATAAACTTTTTATTTTGGGAACATTTTTTGATTAGTAAGTTCAGACCAACCCGATTCTCCAAGCTAAGATTTTCGAACTCACGAACATCCTTGCCGCAACTGGGATTCGATCATAGGATTTGCATTTATATCTAAACTTTGGTAAATAATAACGTTAATGAACTCTGTTTATTACGCAATAACATTACTTTTCCGCTGTCAAATAATGTTCCTTAAATATAAATATGTCATAAGATGTCGATTTTTGTGTTATTTTACAAAATACTATATTCAAAAAGGTGTCCTATAGTTGGAAAACTGTCTGCTTGGCTAAATGGCACGGATGTGGAATAAAAGTTTAACAAGAATGTTTGTACACCAAAGAAATGTAAAATAAAAGTATATTGCAGGCAACAGAAGGTATGTTTTTTGAGTCATTACTTACCTCGGTTTTCTGAAGATTGAGAGGCGCGGCGGACTCTTCTGTGATGACCTCTCTCTTAATGGTCGTCCCCGACAGCATCGATTCTCGCTCCTCCTCTACACCTCCCTCCGCCATCTCAGAGTCGCATTCCGCCTCCTCGCCTGTTGGAAGATCAAAAACAAATTTGTATGAAACTAACCATCCACAAAATAACAATTTTTTTTTACGATTTTTCATTAAAGATAAAAAAATAACGATTGTGTTTCGAAATTATAATTTGGGAACTGTACCAGTTGAGGGTAGTACGATTCAAATATTAACCTTATTTCAACGAATGTTATTTAACTTTAACTAACCGTAATTATCTAACTCCAACGAACAAATCTAATAAAAAGACGGTGGAAATAAGGGATGACGTTAACACTAATAGACCCATAATTTACAAATCAATAGTTAAATAACTTCACGTTTACCTTAATCTAAAATAGAGCAATAGCGAACATATTTGAACTAGAAAGCTTGCTACTTAAAAAGCAACGTTTACCATAATCTGCAATAGAGCAAGAAAAATATTTAATTATTTGCTTAGCTAGGTAGTCGAGTACTTTAAATTCTGTTCTCAGAACACGCATGGGGAAAAGTGCAGTTGAAAATTAAAAAACAAAACAAAAAAAAACACTGATTTCGTTTAACTCGCTTCTTAATCCTTGTAAAAATAAATTAATCTCACTAATAAAACAGGCCTAGCATTTCAAAAATTATATAAACAAAGTTGTGTTTTAGTAACGGATCACTTCGCTTCTGAGACAGCATCTGGTAATCTATTCAAAATGTGTGCTAGGTGATTGGTCTAGCAACATTTATTGATTGGTCGTTGGTTCCTTTTTTCTTATCGTCGTTGTTATTAAGACGACCTAATAATCTAATAAAACTGAACAATAATAAAACAGTACAGCCGGTTAAGTTTCTAATCTAACGATCTTAACAATAATAAAATAAAACGGAATATAATGTCTGAATCTAACAAATTAGTAATAATTTTAAATCAAAGTCTGAGAAGATTTGATATTCAAAATAAGGAACTGCAAAAATTTGAATCTAATATATCTTGAAAATAATTAAAAATAAAGATTTTTATCTAATAAAAACCAAAGCCAGATAAAGTTTTAATCCAACCAGATTTTGTAAGGTACTAATTAAAAAGAACATGAAAAGCTAATGTTCTAGCAAATATTAATAATGAATAAAAATTGATTACTTTTTAATTAATTCATTACCCTGTGAGAAAGGGTTGTGATGTAGAACATTAATAAATAATCGATGATTATTTTACTAATGAGAATATTATTTGGTAGGTTACATTTGTCTCTACATTTTGAACTTGTGATAGTTAGGCCTATATCGTTAAGACTATTAGGCAATGGAGTACGAAAAGACAAAAGCAAGGCTACATACATCTAAATTGCGGTAGGTTAGTTCGTGTTAAGACCAGATATTTTTGTTACATTACTAAGGGAAGAATTGGGTTAGGTTAAGAGTATTTTTCTATTTTTTTTTCACAGAAAGAAAAATGAAGAGCGCTTTTCCTTCTGGTGCTCTTTCACAAGAGTAAACAAGAAGAAAAAAAGAGACAGAAAGGGAAAAATGAGAAGAACAGATTAGTAGTTGACTTCAGTTCACACAGAAAGAAAGCACAAAAAAGAGGAGCTTAAAAGTGTACATAGAGTTCTAAAGAGCAAAAGACGAGACGAAGAGAGAGAGAGAGAGAGAAGGAGGAGGAAGAGAGAGGAGAAAATCTGGAAAAGCAAAAAAGAAAAAAGAAAGAAGCATCTCCAGTGTACACTTCATTGAAAATCGTTTCATCCCTTCAAGAAGAAGAAGAACCTGTTGCAGCTAGCACCAAGCAACGAGCAAAACGGGAAAATCGGAGAGAAAGAAGCTGAAGGAAGCAGATGGAAGAAAAGGAGGGAAGAAGGTGGTATGGTGAGGGATACTACTACTACTAGTAATACCATACACACAGACACACACATTCACAAAAGTAAAAAAAAAAAAACGAGATAGAGTCGCGTGGCTCTAGAAGTTTTCACGTCATGGCGAAAAGAAATCAAAGAGAGAGAGAGAGAGAGAGAGACGACCAGCAATAGAACATGGCAGTTTCTTTTCGCATTCTTTTTCTGATCGTTGTCTCCTGCCTCTCCTCCACATTTCCTTCGTTTCGACTTTTACTAATTTCTCTCTCTGTCTTGCTATCCCCTATCTTTTCTGTCTCCGATGATGCAGCAGCAATAGCAGTGATAGTAGTAGTAGTAACAGCAACGAACACTCAACGTTCCAAAACCTTTGCCGCTTTTAACCACTAACACCATCAGCTATGTGGTATCGAAAAGCGTTCTCGTTCCCATCCAAACGTCTTTCCGTTTACGTCACTTCGCTCACTCAACCAGCTTCCAGAACACACACACAGAGACTGGAACGCATACGCACAACCCTTATTCGTTTCTTTCTATCCCCCATTTGACGCCGTGGACGAATAGAGGAGACAAAAGTTAATTGCTCACCTTTGACGTCGTGCGGTTGCACTTACACTCTCTTACACCTTTCACCGCTGTTCTCTCTAGCTTTTACTCCTCCCTCTTCCCATCTTCCTCCACCAGCATCTCGTCAGTCACATAGACCCCGTTAATGTATTTCCCTAATAACACCTTTTCTTAACATTTTTTGGTGGCGGTGGGAGTTGATTGTCACTGAGATGGAAAAGACAAGCTCTATTGTGTATTGATCTTTTGTCAATTGTCTTCGTGTCTTGTTTGTTTCACATTAAATCATTAACTTGCGTATAACAACATCTTGGAGACGCGAGTACAAGAACAAAAAATCAAAGATCAAGAAACATAAAAGCAATCAATCTAAGAAATCGACAACAAATTTCTGATATCAAACCAAATAATATGTTCTATTCAACATGGTTCAATCAATTAATCGTGATTTTGGTTAAATCTTATGTGTTTCTTCTTCCATTCTTCTTCTTCATCATCATCATCATACTCTTTTTGCTTTTTGTTCATTGGGTTAAATTAGTTAAAATTAATTTAGTCTATTCAACTTTAAACAACAAGTTATCAAATGTGTCTCCCGCGAAAAGTGTTTAATCAGTGTTTCTGCACTCGTATTGTCGGGTAGTTGTGAAACATGGACATGTAATGTATAAACGACTCAAAAAATAAGTTACATAAACAACAATGGAGAGATGTATGTTACGAATAACTAAGAGAGACAGGAAGACAAATGAATTGATTTGCTCACAAAGATAGAAGATGTGATGAAGACAGCGAAGAAGATGAAGTGTAGATAGGCCGGCCGTATAGCTAGACCAATAGATGGAAGATAAGTATTCTACATTGGATTCCCAAGGGGAGGGGGAGACTACCTACAAGACAACAAAATACAAAATGAATAGATAAAATATTTTTTTTTCAGGAGCTACATGGGGCGAGGACAACAGTTGATCCAGACCGAGATTTGTGCTTTTCAAAAATGAGGCAGGCTTTCATCCAGCAGTGGATAGAAAATAGATGAATATGATGCTGATGACAGTGGCATTATGTAACATAAGGTTAAGGAAGGCGTTTACTCTAAACTAGATTTGTTCCGGGCACACGTCTAGAATATAACGTGATAGGCAACCTGTACATTAAAATACACATCCTTCTGTGGTCGTAGAAAAGTACAAATTATCACGCATATGTAATGCATATAATTTATCAGTTTATGCTAATGGACAGTACACACATCTATAGACTAAGTTCATTACAACTCTGCAAGATAACGTCCCTTGACGAAATGATCTTCCTAGGAAAGTTATAAGGCAGACAGCGGCCAGTTTATGAATACATTTAAATAGAATAAATAGTCTTGCACGCTTATCTATTGACATTTAACAGCTATCTATTGTGATATGAATGAATGTTATGTACTACTCAGAAGTAGTCCTAATTTTCTCTTAAGTATAATCTTCTATAGGTGTCACCATCAAGGACTCAGATAAGAAAAAAAAAAAAACTGAACTGTCCAAATACAGGCTTGAAGCAAGCTCTAGCTTAGAAAAATGAACACAAAAGTAAACTTTTAATGGCACATATGCAGGCATGTATAAACGAAGTACGTACAGTAATTAAGGTAATGCTGTCAGAGGCCTTTTCCTCCCCTTCCCCCTTGCTTGTGGTTACATTAACGTGATTAAGAACATGTGGTACTTACAATCTACATAGCAATGAATGTTTTTATTGTTAATATGTATGTCAAAAAGGCAGTTGGAAAAATCCTTGTCTGTTCACATCTGCAGACAGGGGGGGGGGAATCTAAAAAACAAAAAAAAAAACCACTTCCTTATAGTTTGCTGTACAGCTGTTTTTATCACGACTATCAACGTGAAAAAAAATAGTGCCTACTTTTTTGTGGATACAAAGAAACAATGGAGAGTATAAAAAGTAAACATAGATATGTACATATGGATAAGTATATGTAATTACATATATAGGTAATACTTTCACCAAATGAACTTAATTGAAAGACAACTAGTAGTTTTTTTTAGTAATCAACGATTCAAGAGCGTGAGCCCTTTGGACACTCTATAATAAGTGAACCTCCCAATTAAGAAAAAAAAATGTGTTCAGTTCTTAATTGAGGTATGCAAGATTAGATGGTGAAAGGCTACTATTAGATCCGAATGCTTCCATCTCACTATCGTTTCTTCTTGAGATAAGAGTCATCTAAATTTCAATGTATTTAACATTAAGGAGGAGTAGATCTAACTTAAGATTTCACTTTTCAGTTACTATCTTCAGTACCAGAACACAACACTACTTCTTGAATTATTGATAGAAGAACTGGATTGACTTTGGTGGTTCTGGAAGAAAACGTACTTGACTTGTAGATCAGAACCCAGATTTTCCAACTAGATCCATCCTGACCAAGGTTATACTCTGATTTCCCTGTGGTGGAAAGACGAATGCCGGCATATGGCTTACAAAAAAGAACCCTCTATGTTTCCCATTTCATCTTCCACGGCCAGAATTAAGTATATAGGAACACGGGATATATATGAATGTGGGTACTGTTGGTCAACCTAAGCATCAAGCTTTATATTTTGAAATATAATAAGTGAAAAAAGTCAGGTTTTGAGTTTGCAATACTAATGGAGTTTCTGGTACGTCCTTCTTTGATTTTGTACTGAAATATCCTAACCTTATTCAATTTTTGAACTTAATATTTACTAAACTTACTTTGAATCTACAGTAAATGAGGATTTGTGGGAAAATGTACTAAAAATGTGTGATATCAAGTCGAGCACACCAAAAATTAAGCAGTAGTGGTTCCAGTACATGTTTGTAATGTAGCCTACCAACAATAAATGTTACAAATTTTATCTGCAACTGAAGAGCTATAAATCCTGGGTTGACTCGGGGAACCTCTTACAAGGGAGATTGGGGCTCAGGCATAGAGAAACATAAAGAATAATATTCTACAGAAACAAAAAATCTTCCCAATAAGTACGCCCCCTTCCTCCGGCTACTTACATGAATCATTTGCAAATGCTTTTGCTTTCCCCTTATTTTTTTTTATAATATGGACTTTCATTTATCATTAGAGTCAAAGGCCAAACATTATGACAAATGCCTGTGATACGTATTAATAATTAAAGTACGTTTATATGTTACATCACAGAAAGCCACTACACCAAACATGATGATTTTTTTCAATGACTTTGTAACTTGGTTTTTACTAGGTCTCTACATAAGTATTATTTCATTTCGAAAATCGATTTTTTTTTTAAGATTTGAAGATAATTGCATGGGGACTCAGTCTACTGTCTACTGAATTTACTTGGGAACTTGCAACAGCAAGACTGGACATTTATACAACACAAAGAACGATGTTGTTTTGTGGGACTTACATCAGGTCATTAAAAAAATCATAATAATCAACTCTGGAGTGCGGAATGAGTGGCGAGAACGCAGTTCTGTCTTATGTTTTGTAAGCAGAATTTATTAACACACACACTCTCTCTCTAAATATATATATATATCCTGAATCCTGAAACCAAATTTTGAACAGGTTATAAGCACTTGTTAGTATTTTTCTTTTTAAACGAGCTGTTGGATCTTTACCGATACATATTTCAAATATATTTTGACTGTAGCTGGAATTTTAGTTCGACCTTTCATCACATATGTACACGACATAAGTTTTGTGTTAGAACAATTCAACGCACGTATTGAACGCTTTCACGCAATGCATTTTTGTTTGTTAAAGTTTAAGGATGCAAATCTTACACAAAACAACTAAATATGGATTTAAATCCATCACTTCCAAAATAAATAAATAAAATAATTCAATTCGTTTTGAGATGTATTTAAGTTTTTTTTTTTGTTAAATAAATTTATATTGCTTCTTCGGTATTTTCTTTAATTTCAAAATAAAACACTAACGCACACCATTAGGATCGTTCCTGTACCGTTGGTTTCTTGTAAGTTAATTAAGTATAGTTTAAAGGTTTTTAGAGTAGGTCTTATCCCGTTAAATTAGTGAGTTTTATTTTTATCCCGTCGCACTCAAAACTATAGGTCCCGTCCTTAGAACGTAAACTTCATCCGATGGGAGGCATTGAAAAACCACAATTGTTTACCTACCTAAAAGGTCCTCCGATCATAGACTTGACTCCGGGCAGAACATCCATCATCACACTGCTAGTATTGCTGTTTTGCTTTGTACTAATACCTTTCGTGCTCTAAGGTATTGCAAGGAACACACGTATTATGTTAATGAAGAATTCATCATTCATAACAAGTATACCGTCCAAAATAAATACGCCTGTAGTTATTGCGTGTGAAATTTTCACTTAAGGAGCACGTTATGTACACTTTACTAACACTTCTACCCAGAGATACAAAGAAAGAAACATTACCTACTAAATTATAGATTCACCTTACTTGGAATGCGATTACGAAAGGCAATTACTTTGTACCAATCAATTGACATACATTGCTGCTTGGTATTATCTTAGGATATGCAAAATATATCGACTCACATAATGGAAATGTATTATATCTTTTCTTTCAGCCAATCAGGAAAATAGTACATTGACACATTACAATGATGCTATATAATCACTTCCTTCGTTTTACTTACCCAAGAACGAATGGTGCAAGACAAAAACAGAACATAACAAGCTATACACGAGGTGGCTATTTTATAATAATACTCATCCAAAATTCATTCTTTGTATTCGTTTCGTTGTATTTTATTTCTGACGGCGTCTCTTGCTGTGTGTTTTGGGTAAACTTTACAAAATATTTTGGGTTGTTTTGTAAATTGAAGTAATGTAAGGGAAGGCAAGTAAATTCCTATATATCGTTTGTCAGGCAAGTTAGCAATCATATAGTCAGCTAGTAAGAGTAATCAACTTCATGGTTTAGCTGCGTAAAGAAGCATTCTCTTGGAGTAACAGAAATATATTTTGATATGTCTAAGGTCAAATCATTAACTACGTGGATGCCACATGTGTACTAAGACCACGGTCTTAGAAAACTGACGGCCATGAAAAAGAATTTTGCAAGACAAGTAGATGTATTACCGAATTACATGAATACTCGAAAGAGTCAAAGATAATTATTAAACAGCCAAAATTTACTTTTCTATGTGTTTTCTGATACGTCGTTTGGTGCAAAAATTGCCTCCGCAAAATCAACAACTCCTCTGGAATAGGACGGGTCAAATTCTCAGGTTATCTGAGCGGGTATTCCTTTTTAACATAGGACATACGGTCGTAAATCAATGTATAATACGAAAATAGTTATAAATTTGCCATACATTATTTCCATTAGATACATTTCCATTAAAGATAAATATATTTCTTCTTACTAGTTCGTGTGTTCACCAATAAATACATATTCTAATGCACATTGTCATATTCTATCTAATGGTAAACACATTACCAATTAACAGTGCGTTACTTCTGTTACTTCTAATGTGAAAAGTCATTCTTTCCCATTTTCAAATCTACCTCAGAAATCAATTTACTGTCTCCCTCTCCTTTCCTGATCCTTTTGTGTTCCATATTCTCTCTCGGTTTTGTTACGCAAAAAGAAGCAAACATTAGTCAAATAAATGGACGAGCATAAATAAATATATGGCAGCGCAGTTAAATTACACATGCAGAAGAAATAACAGTATTAGATATAAAAGTAAATACAAAGTAAGAAGTGTTGCACAGAATGGTTATATTTGCGTGGAAGCTAAGTAGAGTTAGTTATAACGCACTTATCGATTAACATACATACAAAACTCATGGATCATAAAAGCATTTTTATGTTTTCTTTAAGCAAAGTTACTGAACATATCAATATGAATATAATCATACATTTGCTTTTATACTCCCCCACACTACCATTTTTTTATTTCCATCGAAAAATATTAAACAAATAAATGTATTGAATTCTAAGTAATGGAGGAAGATAAAGATCTGAGAAAATTTCCAGCAGAACCCAACAATTAAACTTTATTTTTCTCGGAAGAATACAATAAATTAATGTTTGCCTTGAACTACTTTCTTGTTTAGGATTTTGGCAGAATACACATCTAATGAAAATAAAGTTTAACGGCAGAAGGAAAGACAAAGAACATATATAGATAGGTATATTTGAAATTGTATTTAAAACAAATTATTATTTAGTTAGACAAAATACAGCAGACATAATGTATATAAAGGATATGCTAAGATTCAAGAAAATTCGTTGCAAATTGTATTCAAAGAAAAAAATTGAAAATCTTACATGGATAGTGATAAAAAGTTGGGAATGACTCTTTTGAATAAATATTTGATGGCACATGGAAATCGGAAAATATCTTGCAGTATCCCAGATTGTCAAGGTGAGTACAGAATTTGAGATACACAGTACGTAAGTACCTGAAAAGGAGCACATGCAGTGAATAAAAACAATGGGACCAGGAAGCAATGATTAATTATATCCACTACAAATATTTTTGATCAACTGCCTAGGTATTTGGTGTTAATAAAAATAAAACTTGACAGCTTAAATTTTCGAAAACAGCTTCTTTCTGATCCCAGTTAAGCAGAACTTTTCGAACAAGACCAATAAAATTGTGTGATAACGCTGTATGCCAATCCGAAGATGAAGATACATTAATTGCAAAGGCGTAAACAATTTCAGTTCAACAAGGCATATTTCTGAACCAAATGTAACCAGTGTTGACTTCCGTGCTGTCACACTAAATAGCTTGCAGTTTGTCTGTTGAGTTTTCCGTCTCGTGATCTTGTCTAAGTATAAGCATTATCTTTCTGTTAACTCCTCTGATAAAAATGAGCTGCTATTTAATTCCAAGAACTTTTCAACATAAATTTCCATGGAATTAATCTGCGTTTTTTTTAGTCCTAGTATCAAAACAAATATGCCCAGGGTCCGATTAACCACTAGGCCCTGGCCTAGGGTCGCAACTCTAACATGAGTGCATTTCAAATGAAAAAAAAAATACTATTTAAAGCGTGAGACGAAAAATTATTTAGCAAAACACATTTAGAGGGAGTGCCAATCACTATCACCATCACCTTTTACCTGCGCGAACTCCCTTAAATAAATGACTTCTGATAATTTAAAGTTAGACTACTTTACATTAGAAATAGTAAAACAAACATCTGTGCTTATATTGGGAATATAATTTATAAATATTTTTGTCTTTCTACACACCAATAATCATTTTAATCAATGCTACACATACACACAAAATTCAGCGAGCGGAATTCTGCTCGATTTGAGTATAATACCGTATTTCATCTTGCAAGACGAAAAGAGGGACCGCTCTTCGGAGCGGATTTTCATCGGAGAAAAGTTGAGAAATTTCCGCTCCAAAAAGAAAGAAAAATTTAGGGTAGTTCTTGTCAATTTCTATCTATTGTGATAAAATTTTAATCTTTTGCGCATTGAAAGGATGCAATAAAATGTTGAAAATGTACTGTTCTTATGATCGAAAAATAGTTTTAAAAAACTGACTTCAATGCAGTTTGAACCTCACTGAAAATCAAAGTGCACAATATATCCCGAAAATATTCATAATATGTTCCAGTTTTAATACTTTATAATGCATAATATATGAACTTCTCGTGAAATTATATAAACTACGCTACATTTTTAGTACACAACATATGAATGGTGTGCTGAAACCCAATTCATGAATAAAATGTTGACTGGCTAATGTACTAAGTGATTTGAAAACGTACTCTAGATAATGTGAACTTCGGTAAATATGAACTTAATGTGTGCAAAATATGAACTATGAATAAGAAGCCAATAAAAATACACATTGAGCACACAAAAAGCTCAAAATTTTAAGTAGGTTCACATAAAGTTCGCAAACGTTCATATAAAGTTAATTCTTGGTCAGCTTTTGTGTGCTTTCAGTGCTGCTACATCCGGCCAGCGTACCAACGCCTTATCTCCTAGGCTAGATGGTCATAAGAGAGAACGCCCTCGAAAGGGTCTCCTTCGTCTCGTCAGGTACTTGAGATCAATCTTTACAGATTTTTTATATTTAGCTTATTCCTAACGTCTTCTGAATGTTTTTGTCATTGAGAAAAGTCTTTTCTTGACATTTTTAACTAAACGTGATTAACTTAACAGAAGGACTTTGTCTTTCAGTAACCTTCGCGATAACAAATGGCGGAGAACAAACTTGACTATAGTACCCATGATGCTTTGCACATCACTCTAAAAAGACGAGAAATCGCTCTTTCAAGCTTGAGCAATAAATTAATCCATAAAGCATCGGAATCTCAGCTAGAAAGATCACATTTTGTATGCAAAGCGAGAGCGTCTCGCTGAAAACAACTCTTTTCGATTGCAAAATTCCCTCTAAAAGGGTGGTCCATCTTTCCGCTCTAAAAAATGGAATATTCGCTCTTCCGAATTTAGTGCGTAAAGCGTGACAGTCATTTATACGCCTGTCAATAGGCAACATATACTATGTGTTGAAGCACTATATATACATGAAGGCGTAATTTAGGCTAGTTTTTGTATATGAGAGAAATTAAAGTGTTATTTCCTAACCTGTCTTTTCGGTACCGCAATGTAGGTACCGTGCGTTCGAATCCTGGTGGCGAGCGTCCTAACTTATATTTTCCAGAATTTCCTTCAGTTTCACCACACTTACGTCAGGATGGTACCTTAACTAAATCACCGGCCGCTACCCTCCCATACCCTATCGCAGTTTGATCCAAGGATGGATAAAGATCTAAAAAATTTCGAAATTATTCTAATCTGTATTTTATGACAGTAGAAACAAGTCTAATTTTTCTCCATACGTTGACTTTACATTTTCAGGAAGTAAATACAATATTTTCGGAAATGATGATTCTACATATTCAACGTAGTGTTGCTTCTGTTCATTTCTGAAGATTTTGTAATTTTGCAAGTTGCTAGTTTTTAGGAGCGACGTTTTGACGGGTACGTAATTATTAAGAAAACTGGCCATGACAGAGTGGCAGCACAGGAGTTGCTCAGCATTAAGGGAAAGCCGATCCAAGACGTTGGGTACAATGATATAATAGACATCTTCGGACAATGGAAACCAAGGAGGAAGATACTTTAAAATTATCTTTAAGATATTTTTTTTATGGACAGTAATTACTAATTGTATTCATGTATCATTAATAATACTGTTTGTTTAATTTGCATTCAAGTGTTTTTGTGTGAATAACACTAGTTTGTTTACCTTCTTATTCAATGTAGTTAATACGTCTTTCACAAGTAACCTACAGTAATTTAATTAAAATCGCTCATTCTAGGATCTGTATTTAATGCCATTATTTATTATTATTATTATTGAAATGTGCTTTGTAAATAATCACATGAGTAGAGTTAAATAATTATTATCTCTTTATTATCATTATTAAGTGACGAGAGGACGGAAGAGAGTAAATCTGTCATAATGTGAAGGTGTGAAGGGGAAAAGGACGGGAGAGATAACTGGGGAACGGAAGAGAGGGGCTGGAACTCCTGGGCCTAGGGCGCCTAGGCACATAAATTCGGCCCTGGATGTGCTTCTTATGGAATTAGGCCAGTGACAGAAACAAGGTTCTGCATAACTCTTGCAGAGCTCTGGATTATCATACTAGTTATTTCAACTTTTCGATCTGGCATTTTCTCGAAGTTTTTTGGCAATGTTTAACAAGATTGAAAGAAGACATGCATTGTTTAGATCTGTATATTTACCAAAAGTGTTTAGGCTATATTTGCATGATAAAATACGGAATGAAGCGTACTTTCAGCTTTGAAGCCTTCCGATTTCCTTTCATACATAATTTACATAGGCATAAGATATAGTGTAATCATCTTAAGCCAAAATCTTGTGATTGGTCAGAAAAATCTTAAAAGCATGAAGCTTGATATACATTGGCCACCCAAATAACATACTAATATTTCCCAAGAATCAAACTTGGAAAATGGCGGCCAAAATGAAGTTTTTTCTTTTCATTTTCGCGTAAATTAAGCATCACATAGAAAATAAGTTTCAAATGAAGTTTTTTCAGAATAAAAATTATCAATCTTTTTTTTTTTTTTTTGTAATTACCTTTTTGCACTTGACCAATCCTAAAGCCATAAAATTACATCAAACGAGAAAATACTTTTTTTTTTCAGAAGCCAAAATTTTTAGATCAGTTTTTTTAAAAAATGTTAAAAGGATGGGAATTGGTATATAAAAAGTACTTGGGCACCCAAGTAACATGATGAAGAGTCCCCAAAAATCGAAGTTGTGCTACGGTCACCATCTTCGAAAATGGTGACCAACTATTTTATTCTTTTTTTTTCAATTTTCGCGGAAACTAAGTATCACACTGAAAACAGTTTTAAATAAAGTTTGTTCAGAATAAAATAATGAATTTTCTTGTATTTACTTTTTTGTTATTTGACTAATCCTATTTCCTCACACTAATTCCCTGTTCAAGTATTTAACTGCAACATATTCTGCTCAGAAAACTGAGTACTTTTGTGTTAGTGGAAATGTTTTAAGAAATTAAATATCGCCAGAGGATATTATGACTTCAAAAGCAGAAAAACCATGGTGTCTGCAAAGAAGCATAAGAAACTAGTACGACAGGCAAACTGTGGGTACTCTCTAGGAAAATGGTTATCCTCGTTGTGAAGTTAAATAGAGCTGAAAGGAGATGGGACTTGACACTCCATCTGAATACAGTAATTGGTATGTTACCTTTTATCATGTTGCAGGTCATAATTCGTATGCAAAAAGATCTCATCTCCATATACAAAAAACTTTATAATCAAATATATATTAAATTGAGTACATAGACAATTACATGAAAACATACCGTATAGTTATCATCTTTCAGTTATATTTAATAACTATCATAACTTTTACATATTTTTTCGATCAGATTAGAATTTAAGTGATGTTACTTGCAATTTTATATTTATTTCTCAGTGACTACATTTTTTTATGCTTATGTTATCATTTATGTTATTTCTTCACAGAAAAAATGTATAATCACTTTGGGGAAAAAAATTGAGAGCAGTTTATGTTGTTGGCATTAATTTTTACCTTCATTAAAAGAAAACGTTAAATCTAAATAGAAATTTATGGTAATCAGTTGTGCATTTTGTGGCTTCTTAGTCGATGAAATGAATTGCCCTTAACAACAAAATTTTGTAATTTTATGCTAAACAAACTAATTTAAAACATTTTTGAAGTGCGATATAGTGTTTGTAAAAACTGGAAATAGGTGAGTATCGACCGCTATTTTTTAAGATGACTGCCATAGCACAACTTCGAATTCTCAAGGCTTTTTATATGTTACTTTCGTGGCGAAGTACTTTATATATACTAATTCTTATTCTTTTAAGATTTTCTAAAACTGATCTAAAGATTTTGGTTTGTGAAAAAAGATTTTTTTTCATATGATGTCATTTTGTGGTTTTAGGATTGGTCAAATGAAAAAAAAAAGTAATTACAAAAAAAGATTCATAATTTTATGCTGAACAAATTTCATTTGATTCTTTTTCGATGTGATGCTTACGTTAGTTTCAACGAAAATTAAAATAAACTTAATTTTGGCCGCCATTTTCCAAGATGGCGGGCGTAGCAGAAGCTCGAATTTTGGGGACTTTTAGTATGTTACTTGGGTAGCCAAGTACTTACTATATGTATACCAAGTTTCATGCTTTTAAGAATTTTTACCTATTTTTCATAAAATGACTACTCTAATACGAGACACGACTAAAATCATGTCATTGGTAACTTTCTAAAGATAATCATTCATCATGCTATCAATTCTTTCCTATTATAATCAAGGGAATAGGCCTACTTAATCTCGCACTCCGTACATTTTGTACTAACCTAACATGTTTTTGACAATATTCTGTGTCAAAATACTAAATCCACCTCTTTTCTTCAGTCTGCCAAAATCGGCAGCACACCGTTTCAGTTAAAAAATTAACTAACTCTATGGTTTACGGAACTCAGAAGTTCATCGTCGCATTAACAATCGTTCTTCATTGGGTTCTATCCTGGGAAGTATGAAGCCACTTGAACATCTACCTTTCGAAGATTCCTTTTAATATTGTCATCCCAACTACATCTCAGACTTTCCAACGATCTCTTTTCTTCCCTTTTATCAACCACGATCTTTGTTGCTCTCCCATTCAAGCTACATCTTAACCGTCGTGATTTCATTATTGTTATAATGTCGGGTGAATCATACAGTGTATGTGTGTGTGTGTGTGTGTGTGGAGTTCTTCACTATGCGGTCTCCTCCAGTCTCCGGTTATCAAGTCCCGTTTATCTTTCTCAAAATCTTATTTTCAAACACATGCAATCAATGTTCATTTGTCAGTTCTTTTTACGCTAGTCACAACAAAAGCAAAACAGTGAGCTTTCTTTATGCCATTTTCATCCTTATTTTGAATGTCTAGTGCTGTCTATGATACCTAACCAGAAAATTCTCACAGTCAGGACAAGAACGTGCTTGCAAATCGAGTCCTAGAGGAACCCACCAAAATATGGAGTATTTCGCCCTTTCTTGAATTGAATTAAATTAAATTTATAATGAATTATAATGAACTTGGAAAACATGACTATGTAACTGTCATGTTTGGAACAATGCTTGTTTATCTTTCTTATTATTTGGACGGCTCTTGGTAATTACAGCTTGTTTGACTGTTAACAAATTGCAGGTGTAGAGTAAATTCTAAAAACAATAACGAAGAGAGCGGGTGCAAAGTTTTAATCTCCCCTCTCACGCAATATACTAAAAAAAAACAACAACAAAAAAAAAAACATAACATTTGCCCGGAAATCCGCTCCTTACAATGATAAAAGCGTGAGAAAGTAGCGGGCTAATAAACACTTTCTATGACGAAAACAAATATGCTATCATCCATGTAATTATTGGCCTGCTGTGGTGAGTAGTAATGATGTGATAGCAGTTATACTAATGCAAATCAAGGCAATCCTTTATACGCTTATAAGAAGATAGAATGTTTTACAAGAAAATATACAATTGAGAAATCTAATGTGTTACAGACACATAACCAAAGATTGCTGTTGATACCTCGCATCTACAATTTTTGTTACCTAAAGTTGCTGTTGTCTTTTCATTGAGAGGAGAAAAATTGGTGGACTTACCAGTTGAAACTTCGTAACAAAAAAAGCCTAGAGATAGATTGGGCATTTATTTTTCACCAAGTTTTAACTGAATAGCAAACTTCGCAGTGGACTATTTGGGGATATTCTAAAATTGTGAAGCGAGAAGTGCTCTTCCCACTGACGTTGTTAAAGTCTCCTTCGAATATTTATGTAGTTTTGTGTACAAATTTTATTTCAACAATAACCAAGTCTTGTAGTCCTGTTTCAACAAGAACATAAAATATGTGCTGGCCGAGTGGCCATGCGGTCTGCGGCGGTAGGCTAACGGCTCGAAGATCCCGGGTTCGAGTCCCGGCAGGGGCATGTGTGTGGATTTTAATAGCTAAGGGGCGAATTGTGACGGGCCGAAGTCCAAAGTTACTAGACTGGCACATATAAAAATGAAGTTTAACAAAGTTTTTTAAAATACGTAATTTTCTTTTGCTCAGTGATCTACTACGCTCGTCAATAAAATGTAGGGGAGACATCCTTATATCTGAGAATATGTTAGCAAGTATAGAATGGAAGACCCGGACTCCAAGCCTCATCCAACACTTTGAAATATACAGACTGAGTCAAAGTCTCACTGCGAGCATGATGCTTACATATCGGTAATTTTCTCTGGCGTACAGAATTGGCAGGTGCATACAAAAAAAGATTTTTCCTCAAACTGAAATTTTTCTTAAATGAAAAATAAAAGAAATTAAGAACTGTCCGTAACAAACAGGGCTTTATACATGTACGTATTATTATTTTACGAATCAAAAAACTAAAGCGAAGTGATTATTCCACTTCTTATCGCCAAATAATATATCAACGAAAATACCGGCATGTGCATTTCATACTCATACAATATTTTGAAATTACAAGCATGTCCTATTACATTACGACTTTATAGATGGCGCTAGGATCGCTAAAGTTAATATTGCTATAATTAGGATTTACTTTTTCTATGCATTTCAAGGCTTTCTATGAATAGTGGAGCCAATATTTGCCGGGCATAGTGTTTCCAACTGCAGCAAATATGCGATTCCCCTTGAACGATTTCCGGGAATAACATTTCCCATGCCCCACTAAAGGGTTATAACTCTTAGACCTAATCACTTTTTGTGTATATTTTCCTTTATGATTATTATAATGACAACGCTTTCGTGCAACTTTTAATCACTTCGTGTTTTACTTTTTATTTCACTTGGAACCACTATTTGACAACTGTTTTGTACAACTTTTTCACACAAGATAAACAAACCAATAAACAGTTTCACTAGCCTAAAAAAGTAGGAATGCAGGCAGAAGCTGCGATAGATTCCTGGTCGTCTTACTGATTGTCTTTCATCCTTTACAAAGAATACAACAACAATTTGAGATACAAAAAAAATACACTTTTCTCGTTATATAGTAAAAAGCTTCAATGCGAAACTAGGTAAGCCTGAATTTCAGCAAATATGCATACTAAGTTGCTTAATGGACACTATAATTGGAGATGCAGTGTTGTCAACTTCAATAAAACGTTATTTAGTACAATTTAATAAAATCTGAATGTTTCCTTTACACAAACTAAGGCTTCGTACAAGTTTGAGTGATACTAACCCATATAAAACATTTTTGAAGTTACATATAAGTAAGTCTTTTTCTATAATATCGTTATTATTGCGAACACTATACTTTGTAATTTATGTATCATCAGTTATAAGTTTATCAAATGAATACATACAGTGCTCGATGAATTACACCATATAAATTACTACTGAATGTTAACCTTACTTTTAACAAGAATTTGTTAATAGACGAACGCGATCACTAGATAATTTGTTAAATTATTTGTCTACAGCCATGTGATCGAAAATATATGACTTCAAAACTTGTTAGCATGGGTTGGCACTGAAAATAGTACGAAGCCTTGGTCTGTGTAAAGGAAACACTGGAATTTTATTAAATTGTACTAAATTTAATAGCATTTTATTAAAGTTGGCGACATTGCATCTCTATTAAAAGTGTCTATTAAGCTACTATAGACCTACTAGAAGTGTAAAACAAGTGTACTATTTTTTACAGTCCATATATGTAAAATTTAAGATCAAGTTTTCACGCAGCCACATGTATAACTATCCACGGAAGCACTAAACTAAAAATCAGACAAAAACGAAAAATAACCGGAAATAATTATGTTAGTATTGATGATTGCTGAAATGAGATCAAATGAAAACGAAAAACAAGTTCCTGCATCAATATCATCATTAATGATCTTTTCTTGCCGATGTAATGATATTTAAATCGAAAAAAATTACAACATTAACTCAATTTTTTTCTTTGGCTTTCCCGTAAGTACCGTAAACTAGGCCCACGCACACGAACACACAGACATATTGACAGATATATACGTTTGTGTTTCTAACATGATACGTGCCTTCTCATTGCACAGCGTTATGCAATTCAGCATCATTACTCTCAATCAGCTCATACTGCGACGCTAATGACGTAAATTAAAGTGTTCCCAATTCGTCACGCCCATCCATTTCCCAACCAAAGAGCAAAGCAAGATATTCCACTATAGCTAGCAGAGAACTATAAATCAAGTATCTTTTTATTATTATTAATTTTTTTTGACATTCAGAGTTATTTACGTACTTAATTTTTATTTTTATAATCAGCATCTTGTTGATGGTTTGAGTTGCAGAGTGGACTCAACTATGCAAGACCCGTGCACAAAACTGTATAAACCGGGAACAATGTATAAAAGCTTTGATTTTTTTTGACACGAACGCAAATATCATAGATATCCCAAGTAGTTAATTCTGTTTTAAACTGATTATTTTTTTAACACGAACACCATTTCATGATTCATTCTATCGTACATTTATTTGAAATTATTAATGATGAAATGTATGTCATCGTGAAGCAGTGCGTAACATATGATATACTGTTGTGTAACCAAAGTAATCTATTTTAGAGACAAGAAGACGTATACATAATATATTCTTGTTTGCAGAAAAGATAATTAGTATCTTTTACTTTCAATAACTTTTTATCTTCTGGCGAATCAGGTCTATAGAGGGAAACATTGATGGTTATTTCCATCGGACTTGGATACGAAATTAACAATAAACAAATAGTTCTCATCTTGTCCCATAACATCACATGACACAGGAGTAAGAAAAGTTTCTCATAATAATCTCCTGTGTAACATTCCATTTTCAGAACATTCGTAGATATTTCATTTTCCCGGGATAACCACGAACGTCCCGAGGGAGGAGCTTCCGACATTCCAGTCAGGTTGTCACTTGGACGTCCACAGAACATCCCTATACTATGTGCAATCTGTATCTTCATTTTATTGTTGTGGGTGTTTGCTCCAGGATATGCAAAATTTTCGAATACCACTCATGTTTAGCGTTTATACCACTTAAATGTTTTGTTAGTTTCTAACATGTTGGCCAAATATGCCTATTCCTGTACTGTTTTTAATTTTACGTTCGTCCTCAAAAACGTTCACTTTTATCCTGTTAAACAACAAAACAATCTCAGAATGAATTGAGAAAGAATAGTCGAACTAGCACTAGAACACACACGAAAAAAATCCTAACTTTTGCATGCATCTTCGGTTTTCTTCATTTTGTTCTGTGTTTCGTTGTCTGAAAATTCTTTTCCCTTGATTCATTGAGTCGCACGACTCTCGAAGAGGAAGACAGACACTTCTACACATTCCGTGAGTTGTTACAATTCATTTCTTCGACAATCATTATACCACATTGACAAAGCTTCACTTACTACGCAACATCATGGATCTCTGTCCGTACCATTCTCTCCTCCCCTTCACCCTTCGAACACATCCTGCGAGAAAACATGTTCCTCTCTTCCCCCTTCACTCCTTTGGCGTTCTTTTTCTCCCATTAAACCATCTCGTCTTTTATGGAGGTTCTAAATCACTGTGGTACTCGCTCTGCAAGTAACGGCGGGAATGTTAATGTTAGCTTTTGCTTGTTTTCGGAAGAATTGCTCCCTCTCTCGTTGGCGGATTTTACCTCCTCTGCTTTGCTTCTGTTTTTGGTATATCTTTTCCTCCACTGGCTGGTCTGGATGCTCCAGTCCAGACTTTCTGAGAAAACCCATGCATGATGGTGTCCATGTGCACAAGACCGTGTTACTGTGATGTAGATAATTTTGTGTTATTTTAACGAAATATGTTGTTCTTCATTTTTGCCTACAACAAAAATGAAAATTGCTGCACAGCACATTTCAGGGTTTATGCAAGTGACCACTACAATGCTCTATGTGTAATGATGATGCCATTTATCGCAGTAAAACGTGATGTAAACAGTCAAGGCATTTGCAAGTAAAATAATCTTATGTAATTTAGTTATATGAAGATTTGTTATATTCTGGAATGCAACCCAGGGTCCGTTGATTAGACACGCAGTGAATGTCTAAATGAAATCCAACGACAAGTATCTTGCAATTAGCCATCAAATATGTACAATTTGTACATGATACCGTTTTGGAATGGCTTACTTTGAACAATTTCACTTACATTTTAATTCCAGGGAATATAATTTCCAAGCCCTTGAATGCGTTGTTGATATCTGTTTACATTATAGATTCCTTATAGTACCTCTAACACAATTTCTCCTACATTCTTGAAGCGAGATCTGACAATAAAGTAATGAGACTGATTTTCCCGTTTCTACTAGCAACACTGCCAGTTTACTACTGTATACCATGTTGCACAATATGATAGAAGATTAACTGTGTAAATGATTGCGGAATAGTTAGAACGTAAAACGAAAAAGTATTCGTCTCTTACTACTTGAAGATTCGGAAATAAGAAAAGTTTGTGCCGTGATTATTTCTGAAAAAAAAAAGAAAAAATCTCACCGGCTATTTTTGTGACGATGGTCACAAACACGACCTTACAATACAACCAGCTTCTTGAGACTGAGTGACAACAGGACCAACTCCAGTCGTGGTGAAATGAGGACATAATCAATGTCGAAGATGCCATTAGTAAGTTACAGGGTTGCCAGGAAAAATAGTCCCATTACTTTATAATTAGACCTCATACGTGTAATTAAATTTTATAACAAATAGAACACATATTGTTTTCTGTAGAGTAATAATGAAATAAATTACAAATTATAATTCCTCATGTCAAAATTGTTTTTATTTAACATTAATCCGAATATTGCGTAATTTCTTTGGTTTAGTCACATAGTTTACCTTAAAATATGCCAAAATTTCGATCTTTATGGCATATTATATCTAAAGTGAAACGCTGTTCGCCTCATTTTTATTAAGAACGTTTAGCTTGCTTAGATATGCAAGAAAAAGATAAAGAAAGCATTGTATACGCGTGGGAAATATCTAATCATGATTCATCCTAGTTAAAATAAAAATTCTATGTACCTCAGAGTATTCTGTAATAACCTGAAAGATAATTTCATAGGCCAAAATATTCATTAGTGAAAACGCCATAAAGGGCACGTTTTATGTATAGATAGGAATTACATTACACCGTATAACAGCTACAAACACACATACACATACGCACTACACATATGTGAATGCATACGTATATATAATTGAATGCTTGCGTGTGTTCTTATACAAGTGCATGCATTATTTACAGAACAAGAGTTAATTCGGAAGAGGATGCACCAACCAACCAACACCGGGAAACCAACATCCCAAGTGGTGTGGAGGTTTGGAAACGCTGGTTCGTGTGTGGAAACGAAGGGAAGGAAGTATGTAATAGTAGACAGAGGGGAAAACTGAGGGGGTGTGGGAGGTTTGAGGACTCTTGTGTAATTATACAGCTCGTCGCCAGTAATCATCCACTTTGAACCGACTTATGCATGTAAAATAACCTTCCTTTTCTTCTTCCACTCATTCAAGATTATGGGCAACTGTTTGTGTAGTATGTGTCCTTGCGGTGACCTTACCCATGAAAAGAATCTTAGTTCTATTATAGCAGAGATTCCTTCCTTTTTTCTTTAATTAAATCTTGTATCTTGGCTTTCTGTATATGTTTTTCATATGCATGCAGGAGGAAGAAGAAAACGATGTTGAACAAATGAGTCTGAATGATATCATGTATGTGAATTTATTTTAAGATTTTTTAAAATAGAAAGCAATCTCCTTCGGGAAGCCACCTTATGACTCAGAGTTACTTAAATTCTTTACTCACTTAATGTCATCTTTCTGTGCTTTTTCCGGTTATTTTTAGTGATTCTCTCACTTTTATGACCTGGCCACACTGTTATCTAGCTCTCAATATGGCGGATAACTGCTTCTCTGTCATTTTTTAATTCTTTTCCGTGGCTATGCCTTACTAGCGAAGTTTTTTTTTTTTTTTTTTTTATAGATAGACATAATTAAGTTAACATTGTAGTTGAAATTTGATAGGTTTAAATTTTGTTCAAGCTTGTGATAGAGTGGAAGACTAGAAAGATACAATTCAGTATTACCTGTTGGAAATTTTTCCCAAGAATTGTTGTTGTTACTAAATGTATTACAATTTTCTTTAAAATGGTTTCCACATAATTTCCTTAAAAGTTTGTTTGTAGTTGGTTGGATACCAAAACAGGCACTTTGGCCAAATATTAGATTATTTCAACATACAAATGTGACCATTTTTAAAAATGTTGAGTCAGTGTGATTTAAGAGTTCAAATTGGCCATCATATAATTAATTTTGTTATTTTATGTGTTATTACTCATAAAGCAAAATTTAGGAAACTTATTTTCATTGTTTTCCACTACGGGAATTAAATGTAATGTTTTAAGCATATTATACTAAAATTATGATAGAAATAAAATTATGCGTGAAAATAACCGTAATTCAACATGAATTTTCATCTTCTAGCCTAGGATTCGGTGACTACAATTAGGTTATAGTTACAGGTCCAATATTAGTCTACGTAAACAACTTGGTCTACGAAGATTCAACTGTATTTAGATGAAGAACAATGGCATTTTATTTAAGACCTTTAGGCAACTTTTGGCTCAGGTCGAATACAATTACATACACAGGAAATACCTCCATTAGGAGTCAACTTAAAAAATTGAGATAAAAAGTGACGCCAGCGTTCCTTTTTTAAACTATACAAACCACAGAGAAAACATATTTTACACTATCTATCATAGTACAAAATTAGATATTAGCAAATAAAATTAATAATTGCGATAATAATTAAAGAAGAACAAGAAAAACAAACATATAGCACGCTCTACTGTATCATAGAATACTCCGAAAACTACACGTAATTTAATTAATACTGAACGAAATGCAAAGCAGAAATTGCTATAACTTAAAACTTTCTTTACCCTACTGTAACATAACTTTTTCAGACTACATCATACAAACTTATATTAAATTAATTGAGTAATCCACAATAATAATAAAAAATACTACATATAAGAAGTTTCTTTTTTAACCAATAAATATTTCATTTGTGCAAAACTTTTTATGTTGCTAAATTCTGATCTTGTAGACAACATTTTCCATGGCAAATTGTCTTTAATTAACCATATAAGATACTTTTACACAGTTGGTATACCTTCCGACAATCATCATGCAATATCATATCTGATAACTAAGCATATATTAAAATACCGTTGTTTTTCTTATGCACATATAGGTCGTTCCTCACTGAAACTGAATATGATGGTCATCACAAAGAAATGTGTTGTAATTAACATGCGTACTACATTAAAATGTATACATTTTTATGAGTGTTTAATTAAGAAGAGAAGCAAGTATACACCATGTCATCGAAACATAAGCATTTATTATTTTCACAGAGTAATGTAACTGAATTTAGAAGGTACATGCATTGGGCAAGTAAGGCAGGAAGATTTTGGTTTCAAAATCCACGTGATGGAACCGTTTTTACTTAAAGTCGGAAAACAAATATTTCGTTGAAAATTGTATTAAAATTTGAGATGCTTTTCCATTTCTAATTGTGTCAAAAGTACTACAAGAAATGTCTTAGTTTTGGTTGCAGACTTCTAGTCAGTATTGAGGATATATGCAAGTTTGAATTTCACTGTAGGATATCCAAACTGAGTTTTGTCAGGGTTTTGCTCATTTTCACCATGCGAATGCCTGGATGGTGCTCATGCTACGGTCCTGGCTTCTACACCTTCCATTTTGGTCCGGGAAGAATGTTCGCCAAGAAATATATTGCTTCATACGTGTTACAAATATAAGTCTAGGTGCTTGTTTAATCCATTTACGAATAAAACACATTTAGAATTTCATAATACTTGCACGTGTTAAAATTTCTGAGAGTATGTTTGCGTGAGCATCACGCCAAAACGGCTTGACCGATTGCAATGATTTCTTGCACATTATCATAAATATGGACCCTTCTCAAATGATATCATATTTTTTTAGCCGGAAGTGTCTGTGTCGCGAACTAATTAATAAAAACAGTAATTTCATTGTTTATAACAATGAAATAAATACATTGTTTCCATTTTTAAGTTAAAACAACAATCAGAAATAAATAAAATTTGGCAGTAGTAGTAGTAATATCAGTAGCAGTGGTGGTGGTAACATCATATTTTATTCACCCTGCATCAACGGGCGGGTACTTTAGCTAGTATGCTATAAATATCTTTCAACGTACCTGAAACCCTAAGCTTATTTTGAAGATGAAGATAATCGTATAGAATGTAATAACAAAGTAGGAAACTACATAAAATATTTCTAAAAGAATAGGAAAACAATTGGAACAAGTATCGAAATTCAAAAATTGTGAAACAATGTTTAAGCATAATATGAAGTGTGAAAAAAATATATAGGCGAGAACAGCGTGGAAGTGATAAATTCTTGAAGGGAAAAGTATATTTCCTATTGATTAATGAATCGAAAGTTGAAGATGATAATATATTGACCAAATATGAAATGTATGATGGATGATGGAGTAAGATTAGACAAGAAGAAGAAGATTGGAAGAGAACGAACAGAAGGAATTAGGTACAAAAGTTGAGGAGGTGAAGAAATACTGACGTGAGTAAGAAAAGAGTAATACAAAGAATCAATACGAATACGATAGAAGAGCACGTATATCATCAATAGTACCAATGTTTTCATCTGGAAATTCGAAGGTGAGATACAAGCTTTAGATGCTGTGACAAAACCTGGTTCAGCTGAATCAAATGTCGCTTGTTATTGTTCTCTCTAATTGGTTACTTTTTATCTTATTTCTCACCGCTAGAGTCGCTAGTATCGGGCCATCTACAGGTATTCGCTTGAATTTCTTACTTTCCATACGTAACCTTATTTTACGAAAGCAATACTGGAAATAATAAAGAAAATGGGTAAAGAAACTTTATAATATTATTTACGCTACAGTTGTACACTGAAGGATTAAATTAAAGATATAGGTGAAGGAAAAAGAGAAAGAGAAACAAGATTAAAGCAATTAATACTTTTAAACAAGTCGCCTGCACCAAGACAAAGAATCAGAGCACGAATACACGAACGAAGAAAATTAATCTTGTTCAGATGTACCTGCCATAATTGTAATAATAATAATAATTCTGAATATTAGAAAAAAATGTTTACCATAAAGTGGAGACATGTGTAACATAGGTTCAAACTATTGCTGACTACGGGCTTGTAATTTCCTCATTATCCGTAAAGGTAGAGGTTCAAATTCACATACGCCAGGTGAATGCATCAATATTCAGTACAAGTGAAAGAGGAAAGGAAAGGGAGCATTTGATACTATATTTAATGAATTCATCTTAAAACGGAAATGTATTTCAATACTCTTTTAATAAGATACTAAAAATCATCAATATAAAATAAACTTCATTCATTTTTCTTCTTAAGTAATAGCATTACAAGAAATGGAATTTTAAATAATGTGTAACTTAAACTAATAGAAAACTTGATATGATATCAGCACTTTGTTATATGTTCTTGGAGGGAATTAAGGGAGAGAAAAGAGAAAATAAAATTACCCTCTCTCTTTCTCTCTCTCTCTCTCTCTCTCTTGACCAACAAGTTTCAGAACTGCGAACAAAAGCGCTGGCAATGCGATGTAGAGCACTATTTGAATTGGTAATATTAGTCATAAGTTATGAAACAGTTGTTTGCGAAACATGAATTTGGCGTCAGAGATGGGAGTTTGGTTGGCTGTCCAGCGAGGAGGAGGAAGAGGGAGGGAGAGGTCAGAATGAAATGAAACCAAGAGACTCTCTCTCCATCCCTTCCTACAACCATGTAAATATATATAATCATATACACACATACACGTCCTGCTGTTCTGATCCACTAAATGTAATGCTTTGTTCCACGTTGAAACTGTAATCTCTGTTTATGGCTTCTTGTTCATATCATATCGCTCGTAAGTTATTCCATTGTAAAATGCGTGCGGAATATTTTAGATGGTGTGCAAATATGTATAGACAGAAGCATTTATCATTTGTGAATGTATTTACGATAATTTTGACCTTCAGATTTATGTGCGAAGAAATCTACTTTGTAATAACAGTATATTAGAACTTACATATGAATGTTCTTTCCCATTTTATTAACTTGCTTTACATTATCCTATAATAAAACTATTTTAGAGTTTTCTGTTTACTTCATACCATTGCTCTTTCTAAATATCTCTCTAGTCTACTTACGAGCAACGAAAAAATGAAGAACAGTCTTCTGTTCGAAGGATGTATGGAATGACTGCACATTTTCTCTGTATAATTTTCTTGTCTGCAAGCATAGCTATAAGTTATTGGGTGTAGCTAAGCTCGATTGGCAAACTATGCAGCTGAATTCCTGACACCAGAAACAAGAAAAAGGTTATTTTTACCATTTGTTGAATTCCCTTCATTTTTGAGATAACAGGGTTTCAAATTTGAATGAAACCTAATCGATTTCTTACAATCCTAAACAAAATTAATATTTTCTTTCGTCGTAAATGATGTTTTAAAGTAGACTTACGTTTTGGGGAGATAATTTGAATCATCGGCTTTGACAGTGTTGCCAACAGGATAGAAGGTTTTATCTTTTTAAATGTCACTATGTCGGTTTATTGGATATTTTGGATTCTCTAGTGATTATCCAGTAAGTCAACGTAAGTGCCATTTGGAAAAATAAAGTGTGGTATAAGATTGGCAACCCTGTCAATCAAACAAAATCACTATATATGCCATATTCGTATGAACTAGCTCCCAAAGGCGTAATTTTACTGGAATATATTCGTTTCTGATTTATTGAGAAATTTTAATTGTTATTTATCTTTGTAACAAATCAATTTTAGGCTGCCAGTTTGAAATCCTATGTCTCGAATATGAAGCGGAATTCAGAAAAAAGGTAAAAATAACTATCTTTTTCCCTGTTTTTGTTGTCATAAATTCAACAGCGAAGTTTTATCGGTCGAATTCTGTTACTTCGTGTACTTGTAAGATGACTATGAGTCATCCATACAGTTTACTGAGGAAGGTACTACTAGATTTAGGGGGTCTACTTCAATGCCAGATTTCGTTGATAGATTTTATTACTACGACACATGAGTTTGATTCGTTCAAAATGGAGTATGATTATCAACAGGTAACAGGTTATAATATTGCTGCACCGTTGACCAGAAGAGAATCGCGAGTCTATCCATCAGTAAGAGTAAGGAAGAGCTCATTTAGGTTTGAACTGAGAACCGGTTCTATGGTTTTTCCTATACCTTGAAGATTTAATTACAGTTTAACTTCTTTGTGTTGTGTTTATGTGTGAGTTTTATTTCAATATATTGTATAAGACGATGAAATATAAATTTATCATAAGCTGTACTGCATTAGCATAAACTAAAAGCTTATATTTTCCCCCGTTACATCAAATGCTTAAAGAATTTTAAAAAACGTTATTTTTTTTTAATATTGTACGTCAACTGTTTACCTTGTATGCTTTGTTTTCTTCTTATAAGTACACTGAAAATATCCATTCATACTCCGCATTTTACTTCAAGGTAATTTCCGTCTATTATTTCCTCAAAAAATCCTACCATTCCCACGTTTTATATATTATCTAAGTAAAATTGATGTTAATTATTAATTTTTACTACAAAAATATTCATAAATGTTTTCGTTGTTATATAACATTTACATAAAAGATAGAATCTCACTTTTCTTTACTTCTCTTTATTTTCCTTGTAAAATGCAGAAAAACTCATATAAGTTATTTCGCCTCATGCATGAAATCTTTTGTTTTTCTTCATTAGAACGATTATAAATAAGATCCCCAGTAGCATACAAATGTGTTTTGAACGTTGATTTTTGGTTTATTTCGTTGATTGACCGTTATCAGTTGAAAAAATAAATAAATTTAATTTTAAATCATATTTCAACAAAGACTTGATACTGTTTTAAGGTGTTAGTTCAACGTGGATTCAACTGTTATTTGTGTATAGATCTCGTTTCATGGTATTCTTTCTATTTAATGGAATAACATTTGTAATTAAACGCTAGTTAAATTTCATTAACTATCATTTTGTGTCATTTTTGTATGTTGAAATCACGTTGAATTTCAATCTATATTCCAACAAATATTTGATTTCGTATTTTGAATTGTGCTCTAGGTTATCTTTCCAACTTAATTGCACAAAATTGTGCTTAAAAGCGAATAGGATAAAATTAACTAAGTTTCTCATGTTCTCATTTGCAGGTTGAAAACAGATTGAATTTTTAACTAACTTATATTTCAAAGAACATTTAGTTTAGTTAGTAGGGCGTTAATGTGAAGTGTTATCAATTTTGCCTTTAACTATGGCATAGATTTCGCTTTGTATGCGTTTTTCCAAGGCTACATATTCCACTTATTGAGAAATACAAATTTAATAGTGCAACGATGGTCAAAGTGTTAAAGAAGGAAAAATGCACATAACAAAGAAAGACGGAAAGTATTCTTTATCCTTATTCTTACATGATGGTAAAACGACGGTTCTGGATTTGTGGCGACTGCATTGAAGACTGCCTTTTAAGTCTTCGTAACATAAAGGGAATAGTAAAAGAGTGGTGACTCTCAAGACGGCTTCGTGGATGAGGGGATCAATGTGTCGAGCTACCAACGACTAGTGCAGAACCTTCCAGCTTCGAATCCCACAGCGGACGATTGGATAAGTTACTGTTGGAAAATTAATACTGTATATCATGATGAAAGCAACGGACAAAATGTAGCTAATGTGTATACCAATAGACAGCAATCATGCTCTGTTTTGGCAAACCAAATCCGTTTCTCCATCGTCCGCTTCTTGATTTCAACAGGTTTTTTTCAATCATTATTCAGCGTCGACTAAACAGTTGAGCAGACGAACATTTCGGTACATTTACAACGTAAAAATAACGTTTCGGTACTAACGTTTTACGCACGTATTTTCAACTTCTATGTGCTACTGGGGATAGAAACAATCGTCTTCATTCCTCCCTCCCTCCCTCCCTCCCTCCCTTCCTTCCTTCCTTCCTTCATTCATTCATTCATACTTTCTTTCTTTCTTTCTTTCTTTCTTTCTTTCTTTCTTTCTTTCTTTCTTTCTATCTCTCTCTCTCTCATTATGTACATGTGCTTCTGTATACAATTAGGTCTGTGCCTCTGTCTGTCTGTTGTACACTGTAATCAATAACCGTGAAAATAAGTGCCTCCTACCATGAAAATTATACGGTTTACCGTATTTTTAGAATAATAAGTGCCTCCTACCATGAAAATTATACGGTTTACCGTATTTTTAGAATAATGGTAGGAGACCATTTTCCTGTCAGACTACTTGTGTCGGGTGAGCGCATTGGAGAAAAAAAAATCACAATTACGTGTATTGATGGCGCGTCTATTTGGTTGTGTTGTGTTGTGCTTCGTGTTTTGTGTGTGGTTTTCGAGTGTGATACACTAATACTGTTTGTGTTGAAGATATCTGGAAATTCAAAATTAAGAAAGGCAATGTATGCGAAAGCAACATGTTAATTTGTGAACGTTGTGCGGTAAAAAACAAAACTTTAGTTGGCTATGTGAAACGCAATATTTTTTTTTCAGAACCATTCCCCGGCCCCGAGAATACACGTAGAAACACTTCCAGTATTCTCTCGCGCAGGCGTAGAGCGTGAACTATAAGTAACACAGACAAGTGCTTCTTTGGCAGCTCTCAGCTTAGTCCAGTGGTTAATGCATCGGGAAGCTGATCCGGAGGTCCAGGGATCGAACCCTGGCGTGGTTACTTTTGGTTTCTTAAAAAATAAAATTAACTTATTTTGTTTATTTATGTATATACGCATTAGGAAATTTAATAAAAGTAATGATTTAGTATACCAAATAGATGCCACTAAAAGCTAGGAGCAGCAGTTTATAACTACGAGCAATATTATTGTGCTACTAAATATACGGTCAGCCGTTTTTGTGAAAAAACAGTGGCTCGTAGATTTTAGGGTAATCGATTGGCAGCGAGAGTTGACGGTAATCGGTAAGTAAATTTAAGACGAAATTGTTTACTGTGTAAGTATACATCTGATCACTTTGTTTTGCATATTTCTTGATAAAACATAATTTGCAATTTTTCATTATGATAGCTATTAGTTAGAATTAACATTGATTAAGTGTAGAAGTAGGATAGTTGCTCCATAGTTTAGTAAAAAAATCGCAGGTTCAAATAAAATATGTAGATTTCTTGTTTTGCTCTCAACCTCACTAGCTAAGCAGAGCTGGAACAGGTCACCGGGTCATTCGGGTGAATTTTTGGACCGGATCACCGGATTTGTGCTTGGGACACGGCCTGACCAGGAGACCAGGTTTTGATGGTGTCCCGGAAGGCAGGGCAGAGTATTTATTTGTTTTAAGGGGTGACCGAGACACGGGTTTTACTCCCCAGAGCACGAAAAATTTGATGCCCAAAAGGAAATAGTCACATAACTCCGGGAAGAATAAAAATACTCCTAGAGATGCGCAAATAACCGCCGACTGAGGCAGTCGTATGGTCTGTGAGTTAGTCAGTATTCGATAATCGGGTTTCCTGGATCACAACGTCATTCCGGTCATTTGGGCCAAGACCGAGTCACCGGAGACTCAGTCAGGTTACTCCTGTAAAGGCAGAGTCAATCGAGCCATGTTTTGGACCGGATCACCAGGTCAATGGGGTCACTTATGTCCTGGTCATCAAAAGTGACGCGCCCTGCAGCCAAATATCAACATAAAAATTAAAAGGGGACTTATATGGGTGACTAGAACGTTTGGTTAAAGACAGGTCACCTTCTTGTTGTTCTCCGCCTTCTTCTTCTTTATTATTATTATTAATAATAATCCAAACTCAGAGATAAAAATTCTCTAAAAAAAAGCTACGCATACGTGCATAACACATAGATGGAAGCAACTGTAGGAAACACTCACACCAATTACTTAAATTTAACTAATAAATTCCAAAATTTAGGACCAAATCTTATCAGAAATACACCTGAAAGCACATCCAGCTATTTACACATACACACACACAAATAGAGAGATGGGGGAGAAGAGGCAGTAAAGAAACTGATTATTAACAAAATCCATATTAAGTAAGCACTTATCACTTAACAACATAAATGTGCCACTTATCACTTCCTTACATAAATGTGCCATTAAAAAGAATTTGTGGCTGAGAAGATTCTTGTTTTTTATTAAGCTGGAGAGCGGTTTTTTGGTAGGTAGGAACTATTGTATTTTGTCTTGGTTTTGTTGTCGAATGGGATGGGAGGTAGAGAGGGAGGGGGCGGAAAAAGTATTCTCTTTGGTGAAACTTCCGGCGACATTAAACTCTAAACTTTATTGGTTGCGGAGGCAGTAATATTATGTTTGCATTGAATAAATTATGACAGATAGCAGTCTTACCAAACTTAACAAGGAAGGAAGACTAGAATCAGTTTAACTTTTAGTATTGCCCAGGAGGCAGTGAGTGTATGTTGTAGCTATGTGTGTATGTGTGTGACTATAAGAGAAATTTTGTTGCAGCGCGCGCGAGAGAGAAAGAGGGAGTATATCTGTATGTATCTATGTGTGTGTGTGTGTGCACTATCACGGATGGATTAGATTTTGTTCCAGGTGTCTCTCATCACGACCTACGCTATCTTCCTGCTGTATACCTCTCTGCGAGCTCTTATCTCACGCCATAAAACCTTTGTTAACGGCTCATGGAACGCAACAAGCCCTAACACTGTTCATTATTAATGTCCAAGCTCTCGGAAACAAAGCACAGTTTCCAAGATAGACTTTTGGTGGTGGTGATGCTGTCTATGTGTGTGTGTCTGTGTATCTATGGTTTGAGTTTTGTAGAATACGTACAACAAATGAAAAAAAAGCAGTCAAACACACACACACACACACATATGAAAAGAGTGAACAAAAACAGAGCAAACCAAACAAAAACTGGAGGAAAGAAAAAACAAATACTGAGAACTTTAAAGGTTTACCTTCTCTATAACTTCCGTATAAACTGCAGATTTTCCCACGTAAACAGACAGTTTGAATAAAAAAATGCAACGGGAGGGAAAAGTGTAACGATCTTCCTCATCTATGACAACTTGAAGGGGAAGTGAATATAAAAAAATATACCAAGATCAAATCTTAAAAACTCATGAAAAGCTTTAAAGCAAGCAATATAAAGAGGCGACAAGTACTTAATAAGATTGAGGCAGAAATGGAGGAAGCAACAACAAAAAAGACGAGAAGATAAAGAACTTCGGCCGGTTAACCGCACTCATCCATGAAGCTAAATTTAGATTCTCTCTCTCCCCTTGATTCCAATTTCCTTCCTCTTGCTTACTCTCTTATTCCACTTTCATTTTGAATTTTTAACATAAATTAAAGAAAAATATATTACGACTCTTTTTGTCTTTGCTGTTATGTCCGAGCTCTTTAAGGTTAATTGTTTACATAGGTTGTATTTTTTCTGAATTGTTTAAAGATTTTTGTAATGGCCCGTTGTCCGTTGTTCCCATTAATTGTACTTTCCTAGAGGGTTATAAAAAGTAAGATTTTTTTGCCTATTAACCTCGCACGTCGATTTCATACGGAAGAATCTTCCAGCGATGCGTTATAGTGGAATTCAGAGTGGAGGCTGGAGGATTGAATTGTAGGGCCTAGATAAGGTAGGGGATGACGATGTAGGAAGGACGGGGAAACCTAGGAAAAACCTGTAAAGACTTGCTAGCAGTTGGGTTTGAAGGCCAAATGCCAAGACAACTGAGATATATGGTCGCTCGGTGGAGACTTGAAAGAACTAAATATTGCTGTGAAAGTACATCGTAGTATAGCTCAATAATATAAATTCAGAAAGTGCTTGTTTCCGTTGTCCTGACATCAAACATAGTTTGGGACTACCCTAAATGAAGTTCTTCCATACTTCCTCTCTTTTTATTTTGAATGGGCACATCAATTCCACACTTCGTGAAATTTCCAGCATTGCTTCGCTCGTAAGCAACGGTACAAAAGAAAGTCAGACACTAACAATTAATTCATGCACGCATAGATATATATATGGACGCTATAAATATGGACAAGAAATAAAATCAATTTATAGAATGGTAACGTTCACTAATCAAGAGGTACCGAGTTCAATGCCTGATGAAAATACAAGTGCTTCGGATTTCAAATTTAGATCTCGTCCTTGGGATGTGATCTTTATCCAATGTAAAGCAGCGACAAACACCCATCGATTCACCTTCCCCAGGATCCTTCGTGTTATAGACCTGCCTCCGGGATAAACATCCTTCCTTAGGACAAACATTCATTCGCGAATTGTCTTTTAAGCCAATTATTAAAAAAAATATCAGACAGAACATTTGCCTTCGTCAAGAATTAGATGATTATTCGCCACACAACTCTAGACAATACCTTTCTCTCTGACATCCTGATTATGAGTGATGCAACGGAGCGGGCTTCGATAAGGTAGTATCGATGACAATCTCAAAGATGTTACCACAGTATGCGTATTTCCATCCATTATTTACTGCGTTCGTGAAAACTTCATTATAATTATCGTTCAGTATATGTGGATGTTCTTACTAGTATGAGGATTACGACAAAATAAACTTCTAGAATATGCGGATACGTATCACATTATATGGGTGGTTATCGACACACGTTGAAATATACCCGAAACGCAAGACATTACATAGAAACAAAGAAATAAGAAACAAATAAAAAAAAGTACTTACAATCTGATATTGTTCTAAGCGACGCATTACCTTGTCGTGCAAGAAAAAAAAAGAATGTTAAGTTTGACCTCCTCCACATTTACCTTTGGGTGTTAAGACGGAAATAATAATAAAAGAAAATGAATATAAATCTCATTAATCTTCTCTTTTCACAGATTTCAACATTACCTCGCCTCACCATCTTGATTGATGCAATATTTAAATAGCATTATTTTTCATTACCTTGAAAACTCCTGATGTATATACGCACATAGATATACACAACAATGACGAAGCGCAATTAAACAAAATTATTTTTAACAGTTTTTTCCACAGGATATTACGTAATATTACAACAGATAATCAGCTATAATTATATGATGATGAAGAATACAGAAAAGGAAGAAGAAGAAACCATTCTAACTATATATATATATATATATATTTGTGTGTGTGTGTACTGAATCCTTTAGATTAAGTCCTCATTACATCATTATTACCTAAAGAAGAGTTAGAAATATATATATATATATATATATATATATATATATATATATATATATACTCTCCTTTTTTCTCTTCCCTGCATTGTTAACATTTAAAAGCCTCACTCTCTAGCATCCTGCTAATTTAAGAGGAAACGCTTGTGGAGCGAGGGTGGAGGGGACTCTGTTTCATAATATACAACAGATTGGAACAGTTGTAAAAAATTGTGGCCTCCACCCACCTATCTTCCTCAAACTTCCTGATGCTCTTCTCTTGTTACGTTTGATTCTTTTTTTTTTCTTGTTTCTAAACGCTAAACGGAAGACGAAGATATAAAGAAATAAAACAGAGAGAGAGAGAGAGAGAGAGAGAGAGAGAGAGATGCATATTGTAATTTCTCTCCTTTTTCTTTAACGACGCATTAAAATTCCAACAATCATGTTATTGTTTCCAAGAACATCAACTAAAACGAATAATGGCTTGGCTTAGATGCTGTTAATTCTTTATTTACTTTCTTTTCCTATTTTGATTAGTACACAAAATACTTTTTAAGCCATCATACACTCACACTCAAATATTATTATAAAAAGTATTCTGATATTCTTGCCCCCTCTTTAGATATCTAAACGGAATTCATTTCAGGTAATTTAATCTACTGTTTGAAAGTCCCAACGAGAAGATTAGGACTAATTGGGATCAAGTTTTATGGTAGGTGACAGTTCAGTATATCTTACACAACCAATGCCGATTATTAAGTCCAGAGAGGACGAACTGGGATTGAAGTCTGGATAGTAAGTAGACCGCCTTTGAACTATTTTAGGTTGTAATTTAATAGCATCATTGTCCACAAAATCGTTCTGACTGACTTTTATTGAAAAAAGAAGGAGAGTTGTTAATCGAACATTGGCCAGATTATCGATGATATTATTATAACATTGATTTACAGTAACGTTAGCCTTTCAGACTCAACAATTACAGAAAAGGCATACTGCATGATCATTACATATGATAACCACGGGCACATTTTAGGGCAGAATCAGTAGTTTCGATTGTTGTTAGCAAAAGGACAGTTAGCATTTGATCGACATTAAGATCTGGTTCCTCAATTTCATAAGAACAAAGTTAAGATCAAAGAAAATAACGCGCACATTGGTTATTTTATCCTTAGGGATTTGCTGCACGTTCACAGACTTGTAATAAATTTGTTGATATGATAAAAAAAAAAAAAAAAAACTGCGAACTTTTTGAACAGAAACTTAAAACTTTTTGATCTCATAAAGTATTGAAAGTTTCTAACAGGTTAAGTATTACTATTTAAACATATGTACACAATTTGTTCACAGTGTTATGATAAATACTTCTTCTACACAGTTTGTTCTTCACAATATGGCATGAATACTCATTATTATATGTCTAAAGACCATCAATAAAGATCAAATTCAATATGTCATGATAAACCCTTCTTGTACACAGTTTGTTCACAATACGTCCTGATAAAATCTTTTTGTGTACAGTTTGTTCACAATACGTCTAATACACAGTACATACTTCTTCTATACAGTTTGTTTAAAATACGTCCTGATAAGCCCTTCTTGTATACACTTTGTACAATATGTCATGATAAACCTTCTTGTATACAGTTTGTTTCCAACATGTCCTGATAAAACCTTCTAGTATAGAGTTTATTTACAATATAACCTGATAAACTCTTCTTTTAAACCTGAAAAAGATGTCATTGCTTGCTTTTTTTTTGTGCGAAGCTGAGCTTACACTCACTCACTCTATGGCTTATGGAAGTCGCAAGTTCATCGCCGCATTAACAAACGATCGCCATCGGGTTCTATGCTGGGCAAGATCAAGCCAGTTTTCTTCACAAACACCTAATTCTCGAACATCCCTTCTAATATTGTCCTCCCAACGTCGTCTCGGTCTTCCCAACGGTCTCTTTCCATCCGGCTTTCCAACTAAGATGGAATATAGTCTACGTTTTTCTCCTATCCGAGCTACATGGCCTGCCCATCTTAGTCGTCGCGATTTCATAATTTTTACAACATCGGGTGAGTCGTACAGTCCATGAAGTTCTTCATTATGCAGTCTTCTCCATTTTCCAGTCATCTCGTCCCGTTTCGGGCCGTATATCATTCTCAAGACTTTACTTTCAAACAATCGTAATTAATGTTCATCTGCTAGGGTCGTTCTCCTACTTTCGCAACCGTAAAGTATTACCAGCAGAGGTTAGGAGTTTCTGGACTGAATAGAAACATGCGTTGCTCGATACTGAAAGACTTTTTATTTCTTCCGTGACCTCGTTTTTGCTTACATATGCTTTCAAGTATTTACATTTGTTTACTTTCTCTGCTCTCATTCTTAATTGTTATGTACCTATTTCCGTTATTCCGTGCATTTCGGCTTGTTATGTGTTTTGTTTTCTCTATGTTTACCTGTAGACCTATCTCATCACACGCTTCTACTAAGACATCGGTGTTACTTTATAGTGCCTCTATATCTTCCCCTATTAAATCTACATCATCCGCGTACACGAACAGTTGATTCAAGCCATTCAACGTTAGTCCTTTCTTGTCCTCTTTTATTTTTAAAATCGCATATTCAAAAGGAACACCTTGTGACAAGGCATCACCTTGTTTCAATCCGTTGCGAATCTTGAAACTATCTGACATATTATTACTTACCCGTATTCTGCTATGGGCTCACTGAAACACATCCTCACAAGTTGAATAGGTTTCTTCGGAATTCCAAATTGTACCAGGTGAACCGTTCCATTGTATTCGCATTTCTTCTCCAAAATTTGTCTCGAGGCGCTGGTCCAACGTGGATCTATTTCTTCTAAATCTACATTGGTGATCTCCAATTATTTTATCTACGTATATACTTAGGTGAGTTAGCAGGATATTACTCAATACTTTGTAACAGGTTGGAATGAACGAGATTCCGAGGTAATTACTACAGTCCGATTTATCGCCGTTTTTATAAACCGGAACTATTATTGAGGTTTTCCATTCCTTTGGAAGCTCCTCCTTTCTCCATATAGCGTTTATCAATTTATGCAGTTCCTTCCTCCCGCTTTAATTGTATATTCCCGGTGATCCAAAATTTGTCTTCCCGTTTTCTTCCATCTCCTGAATCATCTACGTCAAATATTCTCGTTTTTTGTTTCTGAACCCGCGTGTGGCGTTGCGTTTCGCGTTACCGTAGTGGTTGGTATTTGCTTCGCTTTTATTACTTAGCCATCGCTGCCTTACTTGCTTTCGTTCCTCATAAACTTTAAGGCATTCTTGATCAAAACAAGGCTTGTTTTTCTGGTGTTTCTTCTCACCTACACGTTCCTTCGTTGCGCCCTTCAGTGTATTACAAACTGCATCCCACATCTTACTTACATCAATTTCACTATTAATTTCGTCTTTATTACTACTCGAGTCGGCTAAGATTTCGAACCTATTTGAGATTTTGAGTTGGTAGTCTGGTTTTACGCTTGGACGCTTTTAACTTCGAATTTAAGTTGTTTTGATCGTTTCTCTGTTCGCGATGCATAACTTTTTCCTCATTTTTGTAATCGATGGTCGGTGTCACCTTCCGCTCCTCTGTACGACCTAACATCCATTATGTTGGTGTGTCTTTGTCTATCTACTAATACGTGATCGACCTGGTTGAGCGTTTTGCCATCAGGAGATAGCCATGTGCATTTGTGTACGTCTTTGTGCTGAAAGTATGTGCTCTTAACTAGTTAGGCTTTTCGAGATCGCGTAAGTTGTCTACGATTTGCCTATAGTAGGCCTATATTTTTCGTCCCTCCCTACCTTAGCGTTAAAATCACCCAACACAATTTTCGTATTATACTTCGGTGCACCTGAAGTTGAGTTTACCTGTCATAATATAAGTTAGTTTCGAAAATTTTGACCCTCAGGAACAATAAAACGGATAAAATCTAATTATAATGATACAATTATTTTCAAATTATTTAATTATATTAATTTATATTAATGGGATGAACAGAAAGGCACTAACAAGTCTGCTGAGACATACATCCTGAATTCAGATGACGAAGATAGCGGCAGTAGCCTTGATGTAGTTACCGGTACGGAACCCTGTAACAACATCATTCAGGATGTCTAGTAGCAGTACTTGAACCACTGGCAGTTTCAAGTCCTTTTTCCTGGTGCTCATATTCAAGACGAATGATGTCCATATTACACTTTCAAGTCGTTTTTATTGAGTACGACCTCTCGAGAGACTTTTCTGGTGCACCTTTTAGATTCGAATCCTGGTACCGGTCATCCTATAATGAAGGTTTTCACGGTTTTCCCACGAGGCGAATACCAAAATGGTACCTCGATTAAGGCGTTGCCCATTATCTTCCCCATTCTATTCTCCAGAACAGAGTTCGCTAAGGAACACCATCTTGCAGATTCCTCAAATTTGTGAGTAAAATAAATAAAATTTCTAGGACCCCGTATCATACGAATGAAGAAGATGACGGGCAAGAAAGAGTAAACAAATTCAGGTTATCATACAAAGCAGAATGCCATGGCAGTGCAGTTTCACCAACAGTATTCCTTAAACGCACAACTGAATATGCTGTATGTTATTTCAACAGATAACTTACTGCAAGAATTACAATGATGTTCGTAATATAATTGAGTGTACTTCCTATTACATACTTAAAATATGATTGGTTATACTGTTCATAAGACGTAATTTCGAACAATCTGCATAACACTCGAAGTATTCAATACCATAATGAAAATAAATGTGCTATAAATTTAAATTGTATTGCATACCTTTCTCATTTGATCGCTTTTTTATCTTTTGGATAAAAACAGTAAATGTTTCGCAAACATTTTAGACAGCTTCATGAGAGATGGTTGTCTTAAAAGAACATTTTGCACTTGATTCAACTTATTAAAAAAAAATAAAAAAAAAAAAAATTAAAAGACTTTATTAAACTTTTCACTCTAGATAGGTACTTGTTGAGTGAGTTAATTGCAATATGCCCCACCCACGGTAGAATTTTATGACGTCTTTCTACTTTTTTTATTTTGTCTGAATCATTTGGGCGCGGTTCTCAATATATTGCATTTTCTTTTTTTTCTGCATTGGCAACAAAGACAGCTGTTAGTTTTCTCATTTGATTGAAAACGCACCCTTAATTATAGTTTTTTATACTTATATACTGTTGATAATTTAAATTATTGCAATTAAAAATAAATTTGCGTAGATTTTGTATAAATAAGAATGGCTTCTTATACCGTCACTTCTAAATTTATTTCCAGTGATTGCGCAAAGGAAAAAGAGAGAGAGAGAAAAATGCTAATGCAATCGCGTTTAATTGTATGCTTCCGTTTCTTAGTAAGCTGCATTAAGGAAAGAAGGTAAGTTACCTTGAACATGCATGGAACCTTATTTCTTTCTTTTTATTAAAAAAGAAAAAGAAAAAGGTTTCAAACTAACGTTACATAAGTAATAATGTAACAGATAATATAAATAGAATTCTTCTTCCACGACGAAACTTCATTTATTTTAATGTAATATAATTTGTTTTTCTTTTTAAACATCATTTTCAGCATTATGGATCACTCATTTTGAACTGAACTTCTTCAATATACTATATAGGGAGAAAAGTGCCAACTTTGTTGTGCTTTTCTTAACTCAGTTTGTTAGCGCAACAGGCCATCACTGAGATGGTTTGGTTTCGTTTGGTTTCCTCGAGAATCAGTGGTAATTTTAGTATCCGTTTTCCACCTTTAGAAACCACCGGCATGATGGTCGGTGTTATCATCTTTTGATTGCACTATACTACACACTTTACGGCTTTTTGAAATTCGTAAGTTGTGGCAAAAAGGCATCTTCTTATTGAATCCCCATTTATCTGCATTAAAGATATGCTCATCATTGTACGTGACTATAAGTGACCAGACTTGTACTCACTTCTGAAAGTTTGTGTTGATTGTTCAAGATGTTGTGTACCTAATGCATTGTCATATATTATATTTTGTGGCTTCTACTCGTATAATGCTTTTCCAAGCAGTGTAACCAGGAAGAACTTATGATTAACTATGCCTAAATTATGAGCTCTTACCAATGAAATTCTTTTTATATCACTTTATATCACGTCTTCCCTATTGCTTCAAGCAAATCTGCTCTCTATTTGCAACCTAATTTACCCGTGTCAAACAGTTTTACCAGACTATATATCTGGTCTCTTTTGCAATTAGGTTGTAAATGTTTTGTCTTGTGTATTTTAATGCTTAATCGAATGCTGTAAAAATTAATTTTGTTTCTTACCCCACCTGACGGTTTGTTAGTTAAGACAACTTAGATGTTGCATAGTTGTCTCTTCTGTACATAATTTAGTTTTAAAGCTGAATAAATGTTTCTAAATAAATTAAACAATTATAACCCACCAAACCCCGTGGCACGACAGCTCATTAAGGACCCAGGCCTACCAGTCGGTTTTAGCACTCATGCCGTAGAGGTGAGATGTGGTCAGTATCTTGGCTCCTCCTCGCCGTTAATGCCGGTTTTCGTGACCGGAGTCCGCTACTCTTTATTCAGGTAGCTCCCCAATTGGTCTCACGACGCTGGATGGACGCCGCACAGGCAATACCATCTGGAGTACTGCAATGGACACCGGTCCAAGCACTGACCAGACCCAGAGCTGCTTGACTTCGGTGATCTTACGGGAAACAGTAAACCAGCTCGGCTAGGGCGTTGCCCATTAAACAATTATAACTTATAGAAATGTTATATAATATTATCTGTTTGGTAAATCCTGTATATGAGCTACTTCTGTTTTACAATATTGAATATACTTCACACGTAAAAAGTTCAGCTGCTTTGAAAGAGTATTGGCAATGAAGTAATAAGTAAGGCGAAGTAAGCTAAGGAAAAGCAATATTGAAGCATACAAGGGTGCAAATAACGGCACCGATTAGGAATTCGCTCACAAACAAATTGTACCGCAAATTAATTGATTCCAAGATACGGCAGAAGAAAAGAAAGATGTTAGTTTATTGATATCGAGAAAAATGATTCGAAAACATAAACAACAAAAAGACGGAAGACTGAATTTAACACTTTCAAATTTATTGACAGATTTCTTTTATGGTAAATTTTGGCCCAAGGCCGTTACGTCTGAAGGATTTAGCGGACCTAGGTGATCACTTTTCCGGGACGTGGATGGGTAATGAAGCGGCCAGAGTCTTAGCTGAGGTAATATTCCCGTATTCGTCTGCTGAAGAAAAGATAAACCCCTAGAAAACATCAGTCAAGATGGCTTGAGCTCGCGTCGCTCCGTACTGCCGATCTGTTACCGACTGAACCACGAGGGCTGAATACTGATAATTATTTTAATTACCTTCGTAAGTCCCGAAGCAATCATCACATTTGGATCTTAATTAGGTACGTAAATCTAGAAATAATTTCATGGAGGGACTATAATAATAGTGTATTCCTAGATTAATTTTCTAAAGAAATGACGTTGTCTGATGGATGAGTCACAGAATCCGGTCTCTAATACCCTTTTTAACGAAAAGAGTTAAACACGAGCTTTAATTTCTTTTCCAAAAAAGAATCATAGACGCAGCTGAGAGCCTCATACATAATAATCATAAAAAGGAAACGCGTCATCGTAATATCCAATAGCGTGTAGTCCCCTCCCCTTAATCACCGTGAAGAAGGTTAGACCATAGAGAAAGGGAGAAGGGAGGTTAAAAAAAACTATGGGTCAGTGAGGGGAGACAGAGAAGAGGGTGGTTGAGTCATCGTTACAGTTTTGTACCGAGAACTGAGCAAGACGGGACGAGATAGAACGTGGGGATGATGCAGATGGGGAAAGGTGGTAACAAATTTTCTGTAAAAGAAAGATTTTTTTAAAAGAAAGAATGGGACAAGGAAAGAGTGAATGAGAGAAAGAGGTCGAGAGGAATGGAAATGAAAAGGAGACTCTTCAAACCGAAGATAAATACACAAGTAAGTACGAATGACGTAATAGTAGCAGTGGAGGTAAACCCACTTTCAAATTCACTCATAAAATTAATGACTTACAAATGACGAGTAAAGTGATGTCGTATCGATCAGTCACTTTGAGAAGGGAAAAGAGAGAGACACAGACAGAAAGAGAAAGGCGATCAAACTCTTCACCATCTTTTCCCCTCCTTCATTCTCTCTCTCTCTCTCTTTTGCTCTCTTTAAACACAGAGGGGAAACGGATATAACAACGTTTGTCGCAAAGGGATGAACTCGCAGTTATTCAAACGACTTGTTACACGAAATAACCTCGAAAATTTCTTCACCACAAGATAAGGCAAGACAGGTTCTTGACAACGAAAGTGACCACAGAAAATAATAATAATTTCACAATTACTTGAATTCGAAAGCAGCGAACTTTCATCCCGAAAACCAAAAGAAGGCAAACCAAATCGTTGAAAGGTGAAATCCACAAAAGCACTTGGAAACATCGAGTATTGTAAGATGGCTTTAAAAATTGTTTCGAAAACCAAGAAATAATTTTTAAAATCCCGTTCTGGCAGTTCTAAGTGATACCAACAATTCACTTAATGTTAAAATTGATAAATTAAACGATTGTTGTTGATAATCGAATTGACCCTAAAAGGTGACAATACATGAACTGTCTTAATATAGAAGAATTTGATTTTGGTGCAATCTGTTGATTTAGAGCACACACATGCTACTAGTTGACGACTTCATAGAGATGAATGATTTGTACAGAAACATACATATAATTTCTAAAATGAGAGTTCTTATATATTAGTCTTGCAATATTTTCAAATTTGCTAAATTTTTATATAGACATGTGTGATATAAATTTTCAGTTGGACCCTCAATTTTGAAACAATCGGTGAAAACAATCTGTCGTATTAATATTACCGTATCGTAAAGAAATGGAAAATGTAAACAATAACTGAAACCGAACTTAGGCTCCACTCACTGATTTTCTGATTATAATTGTTCATTATTTACGAGGTTGATATTAGCAGAATACAAGCAAATTGGGAAATATTGGTAGGATAATTCTTCTTGCTAGTTTTTGGGGTTCATATAGTAGCGAGAACAACACAAAATGGAATTCACCTAGGACTGGCCATAATCGCCATCAGAATCCCACGCCAATAAATGTTCTTAGCTTTGGACTTCAAGAACAGTTTTTTCAGGCTCCACATCATCAAAGATTTTCCGACTGAAACAGTTCTGCAAAGCTTGTAACAGGTACAGGCCAAGTCAGGAGAGTATGGTTGGTGTGGTAAACTCTTCCAACTAAAGTTTATAAATTTTTGACTGGTGATGAGACCACCTAGTGCCCTGGTGTTACGACGGTCGATGTTGACTCCTTGGTGATTGACAAGGACTGGTCGCTTCGGTCATAATGTTGCTCGCAGCCTGTCCAACTGCTGACAGTAGAAGGAGGCATTAATGGTTTGGTTAGGTTACAGGGTCTACCAACGAGTTATGCCTTTGACATCCCACCACACACTTAACATCGCATCTTTGGGATGAAGTTCTGGTTTGGACATCGATGGAAGCAGTTCAGAAATGCGACACACAGTCCTTCGACACTTTACTTTTCGGTACATAACTTACTTCTCAACACCCGTGACGATGCGTGTCAAGAACTGGTCATTTTTGTACCGGAAAAGCAAGGAAACACAGGTCGTGACGTGTCCCTCACGTCGAGTTGCACTCAGCTGATGTTGAACCCAACGGTCGAACTTTGTGGTGAAAACCAGGAATTTGAGCCGTCTTTGAACTGCTGTTCTTTGTACCTGAAAGATCTCTGCTCAGTACTCTACGGTTTGATTCAGTCTGTTTCAGATAGCTTGGTGGAGATCCTCTTCGAAAAACACAAATGGACGTCCAGACTTAGTTAATCTTGACAGCTTCTGTCTCTTTCCCTGAATTTTCGAAACCACTGACGACAAATACTATTGTCAACTGCATCTTCACCATATACTTACCGAATGTTGCGGAAGGCTGCGGCCGCATTACTGACTGTATCGAACTCAAAAAGTAAACAATGTCTGATGTCCTTCCTTATCGGTCTCCATTTCATCGCCACGATACGCTGTCACCGGCTGCTCGTCCACATTGACAGCATATCTCTGTGGCTGCTATAATGTTCCTCCGATTACGTGGCTACCTATTTACTATCTGTGAGATCAGTACTGCGCTAACCTGATCGAACGTTTGCACTTAGCCAATATAATTACGGGCTTTGAAAATAAATGTTCTAATCGAAAAAATAATTCAATTTTCCTACTCTCACGGCAGAGAGTTTCCAGTTTTCTTGTGGACCTAATCCATTAGACATCGATCAATGACCTTTGTAACGTTCACCTTCTCTTCTTTTACTGTATCGTCTATTGATATGACTTATCTCTCTTCAGTATTATATATATATATCGCTGAATGCTTTGCTACTATGACGAGTCTGGGATATCCTATAAGCACTGACTGTAGAACATAAGACTTTTCTCTCTTTACGTTAGGTTACTTCGAGGTGCAGAACGATAAAGATGCCCACTTGGAGGTACTCTGGCCTTGGCACAAGAGTGGGACTACCTTCATCCAAGTTCTTTTAGCCAAGAATTGCAATAGCGAAAATGAAAAACGGGTTATATTCAGAGACAGAGCCCCGCTAATGATTATATATCATTGAGTTCCATCTTACAAAACCTACAATGCTATTTTACATACATAAGGTTTACATACAATTTCGAGTTTGTAACTTCCATTCAATAACTATAACAGAAAATACGTGGAATTCATATAATCTCACCTACAGTACATATTATTATTATGTTTTGCCTTTAGCAACATTTCTACTACATGCACAGAATATCTTTCTCAGTTTGCATTACATGGTTCTTTCTCGCAGTCTAGTATGTCATCTAGTGACCTCATTCTAATCACATCATTTACACCGAACAAACGACGACTCGCACGAAACATTATCAGAGGTTGCGCATTCCCTCTCGTTTCCATATCTATGACTTCCATAAAAGGGCAAATAACCTTAGTTCTTCTCTTTCCCAAATCGCTTCGTCAATAGTGCTTCACGAGACATAATTCCGCTCTGTAAGTATTCGTGGTGTTAATTCTCCATTGGTGTTCGCTCTAGCATCTATTTACCTGTTTCGCCATTGTAATTCCATATATAACATTACTTGTATATAAAATTGTATAACTAACTAGTCCTTTACATATTGCTTCTAAATTATAATATTCACGCTGGCTTTGACCACCTTTGGTTAACCATCCAACCTCGTCCACATTCTGTCGCACACGGGTAAACTTTAGTGTAGGTCATCCATGTAACGAAATATATCCATTCCGCCAACTGATCAGGGCAGCTGTACAGGTGACGTAAGGCAACTGCATAGGTGACGTATCACCTTGGGTCATAAGGTGCGCCTTATAAACATGGAAAAAGATACAACATAACTATTACGACCTGCACAATTAGTGCTACCAAGTTACTTTGGATCCAAAGGAACCTGTTACTGAAGAGTGAGCTTGTAAATCACAGAGAAGCTGTTGATGGTTGAGATTTATCCCCTGTTAGAATAAAAAATCCCTCGCTCAATTCTCCGAAATAACCACCAAACCTATGATATGGACGGGTGTAACATTCGGTATTCTACGGGCTGAAATTTTCTTACCCAAATATCATTCTAATAGATAATCTAATACCCAAGATCATCTTCACAGTGTGCCTAACTTTAATTCAAGATTACTCCCTATCGTCCTCATTATCCACAAAGTTTGTAATCAAATACAATGAGAAAAGAAATAACCTAAAATTCTTCGCAACAGAATGTGATATAATGAGCCCTGATGACACAAATCGTGGTTAATCATCATTGAAACGCATACACACACACACACACACACAGAGAGAGAGAGAGAGAGAGAGAAAGAAAAGGGTTGCCAACCATTGTTAAAAACAGAATAAAAGCAGAGATAAAAAATCCAAAGTTCAGTTAACAATGTTCCCTTCGGATCTTATTTGATGTTACACCTTTAGCAGTAAACCACAACAGAGACGAAATTGGAGCGGTATCTCTCTACCCGCTGCGAACCTAATTACGGATGATTGATTACTCCAGACCATTAATAGAGGCAAATGTAACTAAACAATGCAAGAGAGAGAAGCTCCCGAGGTTCGATTACCACTGCCGCAATTCATTTCCCCCAGAATGCAATGCAATAAAAACAATATAACATGCATTTATAAGCTTCCTTCATATTTATTTCCGAACTTCTTACTTTTTCGTTTTAGGTGTACAACAACTACAATTCCTCAGTGCCGACACACTAAGTTTGATTTTGTTAAATGTACAATATGTTTCTTTTCTTCCTTTTTTTTATATAAAAAAGGGCCATCTTCATTTTTTTTTCTCTATTTCCCCCCCTAACCTACTCACAGTTATATTATTACTGAAAAGATACAAGAAGTAAATTCAAAGGAAAAGATTTGTTTGAAGGTCCCAGGCACAGCACAAGAGAAAACACTCCTATAATACCAATTAAGAACTTTGTAATTTTATGTGTAATAACTTCGAATCTGATTCTTTACAACAATGATTTTATTTACGCAAGAACTTAAAACAACTAACTTGTACAAATGTGATTTTATGTCTTTTAGAAATGTAGTATTCTCTTTTCATTGTGTGACCTCGTGCAAAAAATGTAATTATACTACCACTTCGAAGAAATTGTCTTCATTTTTTTTATTAGTCTTCTATTTCAAGATATTATTGGTTGTGAAAACAGATTTTGTTTATTATAACTGTCGGATAGAAAATACCCAATAAACCAATGTAATACCACTTCAAAAAAAAAAA
>JAGDQP010011991.1:0-32213 GCA_022664845.1 Lepisma saccharinum
AAAAGCACTTTTGATAACAGATATTTTATCATAGACTTTCCAGCTTAAAGGACTCCTTGATTTAAATATAAAAAAAACACTGTCTTTCCATTGAACCAATTGACCTCGAGAGAAGAAAAATAGTTTCCAGAAATTATTTCTGAAGTGGGAATTGAAAACACTATCTATCCACACTGACAAGTGTGCGGGGATTTTACACACGAGAAACTGTGTGTGTACGCCTTCGAGTCCACTTCGGCTGCCCAAAATTTGCAACCATATAGAGTCTTATGGAGGCAAGATTTTCCCTGTACCCTCTTGTACTCCTCCACCCGCTGACAAGCCCAGAAGTTCCATTTAGACCCTCATCGTTCTCGGTTGTCAACCTGACCTGAAGGAAACAGAAAGCAAGCGAGCTCCTGCTTGTCACCAGCCAGCCCAGAACTGCGGGAGCGCGTTTTTTTTCTCTCTCTCTCTCTATGTTATGTGAGCGTTCACTGAGTTAAAGAATGATAAGAATAAGAAGCAAGATGGTTTGTAACACACTTCAAGAATATAAATATTAGATGGTAGTTTGCACAACCGAACAAACTTAGATAAGAGAGCCGCCGCTGCCAGTGATTCATTGAAAACCGCAATCTTAGCTACTAGACCCAGGTTTTCCTCAGTCTCGCCAGGCACATAAAGGGATAGTACCTTAAGGAATCCCCTGACCTATATATAAACAGGCCGATCTGACAAGGCTCATATTATTTAATAATAAAATGAAATTAAAATGTTTTAATTTCATTTTGTTATTAAATAATACAGTCTTGTCAGAAAGCTGTGATTTTCTTTATTCATGATGGATACAAAGTCATATCTATAAACAGTCCGATGTATGCATATAAACGGGGTGATAGTGTAATCTACCAACAAACTTCGAGGGCTCGTGCGGCATGCTATTGTCAAAAATTTCAAACTTTCAGTATCCAAAAATGCATATTCCAAAATTATGCATAGGGTGTGCAAGAGATTCACCATAGGAAGTACGAGATGGGTCGAAATTTTCATGAATGGAACAACTTTCCAGAAGGTAACCATAATTCCTTTGCGCCAAGTTGATATCTGAAACAGATTCCATATGCTGAACAATTTAAAAAGATGCGTAGTTGCACAACAATAAGGAGCAAGGATTACATGCATGCAACTAACGTTTTGTTTGTTTGTTATCAATAGAGAGAACGTCATTGGCAGGTTGGGTGGAGATGATTAGATATAGGACTACCATATTTACTCAGTGCTGAAGTTGGGCCGAAAAATGCGGTCCGGCATAACCTGAGGTCCGACATAATTAAAATCTAGCATCGAGCGTTCCGGCATAAATTCACGGCGGTACAGAGGCAATAATCTTGAAAGGGTTTTCGAAATATATTTTGACAATGATTTTAATTTGATCTGTTAGTAGTATCATGATCTTGTATTCTTGTCGGATCAGTTTATATTAACTGTAACTAATACTGATACTAATTGTCTTTTAACTAATACTTCACATCTAGTGACTATTCTTAAATATTTAATTTGTTATTGGTTACCCGTGTTTTGGCCATTGTCATAACGTTTTAAATCACATCGTTCATGTTAAAAGATACTTTGATTATCTTTTTGGCTATTGTAAAATTAAGTAAAAATGCCTCTTTATAAATTTATAGGTTTATAATTGCACCGTTCCGGCTAAAATATTTTTCCAGCTTCAGCACTACGGAAAGTCGTCTTGGTCGTGCTCATTTCGATCTACCCTTAGTTCAGAAAATTCCTGGATTTCGTCTACTTTCTTTCAGGAATCTTTTCTGCGCGTCCATTGCGAAATTTTGTATTAAGTACTTTTAGATATAGCATGTTTGAAGTCTTTGCAGATAGCATGCCGCATGACCACTACCTCTAAAGCTATAAAAGATATGAAGCTCCGAAGTTCATTTTCGTACGCTTTCGGCAATCTGTGTCTCAGAAACGTGGCGCAATTTCCGCCCTGGTGACTAATACTTTTCTACTTTTTATGTACTACTATCTCTCGAAGTTTCTATGCGCATTATGTTACCACCCTGTATATACCCAAAGAACTTACGTGCATGTCGTTGCTAGTCTGAAGACCAAAATTGAAATAAATATGTAAGAGCCCTGAAGAATTTTCTTTAGTTTCTTTCTTCCTTTGGAACACATTTCATGGCCAAACAGGCCCGAGCCTCGGAAATCCGGATTCGTCTAGATCCAGATCTAATTATATAAGGAGGTTTTGAATATCAGAGGTGTAGCTACCAATATCTGGCCTCCCCTTATGTAAAAAGTATTCATAAACAGTTCAGAGCTTAGATAAGGGAAATCTAAGCTCTGAATATCAACTGAATTTGACTATGGTGTAATAAAAATACATTTCAAATGGTTGAAAGTGGTATGTTGTTGTAGGTGCCAATAACCCTCAATTTTTAATATTGAAGACTTTTGAGATCGGAACATGTAAGTAGCGTACAGAGAGACTCTTACAACTGTGAAGTAATGAAACTATGGCACAAGAACTCATTGTGGACCAACTACCAATTTGTGGACCCGCGTTTAAATCCTGAAATACCACAGGATTACATTATCTTCTAGGGTTTTTTTTTTCTTTTCAGTACTATATACTAGCTTCCATTGTCATTGTTTATTTGTAACTACTCATCATAAGATTTTGTAATTAAATTTATGTGCCAAAATACAACTAAAAAACAACGACGCAGAAGCAGTGATAGGTTGAATGGGTTTACTAATAATAATATTAATGTTCTTTCGATGATAACGTTGTATTAATTTAAATAATATTACCATACCTGTAATTACAACAGAAGATAAAAAAACTTAAAATCTAGTATTGGAGTTGACAATATTATAAAAGTCTGCGGTTACTAGTTATCACCATGTATTCAATACATTCTTACAACAGTGTCATTACCCTGAAATATAAGAAATAATAGTACCAATTCATAAGACAGGTGATTGATATAGGTGTCTACTATAGGCCCATTACATTTCTCAATTGATGTGTAAGACTATTTGAAGCCATAATTACCGAGCATTTAAACTTTAATCTTAAAGAACTATTTTATGATAATCAACATTGCTTTATCATATAAATTTTTTTAGTCTTAAATTTAAGCCACACAAATATTCAGATACAAGATTGTATTCATAGTAATTCACAGTGTGACGTAATATAAGTTGATTCTGCACAGGCCTTTGATTCTGTTAATCACTCGATTCTGCTCAAAAACGTATGAAGTATAGGTTTGTCTCAATTGTACACAAGATGCTTTCAGTTTTATTTGAAAAATAGAACTTATCAAGTCAATAAAAAGCTGTCTACTACAGCTAAATAAGTAACGGTATTCCTCAAGGATCTCCACTTGATCCTTTATTATTTAATATATTCATTAACGATTTGTGAGACAGTGTAAATTATGTAACACCCCTATTCTATGGAAATGATATGAAATTAATTGGTAAAAATTTACAAATTGTAAACGCATTGTAAGGGGACAGATGGATATTAATACGTTATTGAAATGATGTTACAGTAACAAAATGAAAATAAGTAGGAAGGAAGCAAATATTATCAGTTATACACGAGAAAACAATTATATTCCAAGTACTTGCAGTGTACAGGATAACGTTATACTGTATATAAAATACAAACTATCAATGTCTTGGTATCCTTTGACTCCACAGATAAATTTAAAGAGCACACAGGAACTTTAAAGCAAGAATTAAAAAGAGAAATAGGTTAAAGATTCAATCAATCGAGACAGTTAACTAAACTCTAAACGTTCACACTGTTATATACGCTTGTTAGTGCGAGATTCGAATTTGGAGCAGTAATTTGGTATCAAGAAAATATAACCAACAAGGTAAGAAAATAAATTCAAAAGTTCTTCATTAGAATAAAGGTTTAGACTACCCATTAGAAGTACAGAGTTGAATACTGGTATAATTTTCTTGGGCTTAAACCTTTGTAAAGCAAAAGAAACATGTTTATAAGCAATTCATTGAAGATACACTATTAGATAAAATCCACAGCGCATTTTGTTGAGAAAGATAGTCTTCTTTCAAATACGTACACATAATTTTAGGAATTACAAATTCCTACTTAACATAGAAAGATCCTGCAATATTTTAGCCAGAATGATTGATAATTACAACTATATTACGAAAAAAAAAAGACAGAACTTGAATATGAAGTGTAAAATAACATTTTTAGTATGATTTTATTTATAATGTACCAGTTGTTTCTTAAACATTCTAAACTTTCTCCCCAATTCTTAATGTTTAACTGACTTCAGAACTTGTTATACACTTTGTATCTTTTCTTAACTTTTAAATATGATCAATATTTATTCAATTTTAAAACTAACATTTTTTTAAATTGTACTTATAAAATTACGTAAACTAAGTAATGTCTCTGGTTGTATTAACCAGTTGTTTGTTCAAAGAATGACAATAAAGCGTTCATTCATGCGATGAAGTGATCACTACCTCAGCTTCATCGCTGCTGTTGTTCTTCCGGAATGTAAAAGCATATTAAGTAGATACCACCTGATAACAAGCTGCATACAAATGGTAACAATGGTAACCAATTTACTAAATAATCATTATAACAATATAAGGAAAACAATAATGATGCAGTTATTTGACCTTGGGTCCTTCCACATAGCTATTGCTTCACGGTTGTAAGAATCTCTCTACACACTAATTATGGTGTTACAATCTGAAAAAACTTCGACATTCAAAATTCTGAGGAAAGGATTGGTCCCTACAACCATATACCAATTAAAAACAAACAAACATTAGAAGCGTATTTCCACCCCACCAAAGCCGAATTCAATTCAAGCCGTGATCTCCTTGTTAGTGAAAACAAACATATGATTCGTATACGATTCCAGTCAGTCTTGTCTTTACGCTTTATATATTTGTAGTGTCGATTGTAATTATGCCATTAAATATTCATTATTTGTAGTATCTACGACATGACTCTATTTGCTAGCATTGTTACTCGTTAGTTCCAAGTATCGTGTTTGTTTTGTGAAGTGGTAGTTCTTCATTTAGACTGTTCTGTTTTTTTAGTGGCAGCATATGCGTCAGCTGGTAAGATTGTGTTTATGTTGAGGGCACATCCACGGTTGAAGAAGGGTCAACAGGAAGAGTGGGAAATCCTTCGCTTTCCCCTCTGCTGCATTTTGTCATTTTGGCTTAATTTTCCTTCGCATATGGACTACAGGACGTCCGGAGACACGTGCCAGACTAAAATAGAATTCTTTAAATCTTTTGATCTCTTCTTTGGTGACATGTTTCAAGATGTGGAGAAATAAAAAGAGGAAAGGGGTCTGTATCAGACGGAGGAAAGGTTTTCACTAAGAAAGAAAGAAAGAAAGAAAGAAAGAAAGAAAGAAAGAAAGATAGATAGATAGATAGATAGATAGATAGATAGATAGATAGATAGATAGATAGATAGATGGATGGAGAGAGAGAGAGAGAGAGAGGTACTGAAATGTGGAAAGTACTTTTGCACTTGAAGACCACAGGAAAGGGACGTGCTTTATCCATTTTCTGAAAGCGTTTTAAAAGTCCATAATAAGCATTACCTGAACATTAAATAAAGATGTACTTGTAAAAGACGGGCTATGCATATTCTCTTCATGCACGGTAGTTTATTCAAAATGCCTTTCAAAGATCAAACAGATGGCACTCTCATCTTAATTTTAACAGAAATGGGCAACACACGTTATTATTCTGTGATCTTCAGTTATAATTTATATTCATCTGTCAATAGCGATTGTTACCGTTTCTGTTCATTACAGCACTCCTAGGAAAGGTAATTGATGACTACTTTGCACTTCTATTTAAATTATCTTTTTCTTCACAGTCTTCATCATTTCAATGTTCTAATGTAGTGTTTCTTCATTATTTTTAATGTATTTAATTACTAAATTCAACTACGCCTCAATCAATTTATTTTCTTAATATCTTTATTTCCTTTGTCAATCTGCCGAATTTATTTCTTCGACAGTATCAATCGATACAAGATGTACGGTTTCTTTTCCTAATAAGAGGATTATTGAGTTCAATCGAGTTGGTGTAATTAAAATAACCGGAAGATTAGTGTACTTTCTAAATGTTAATAACCATTCGGAACATAGTGTAAATTTTCCTTTGGTCGAACATATTTCTGGCGTTGATCTGTCGAAACCTTTACCCCATTCTGAACATGTGTAGTCGCTTTGAGACCATGAGTTTGTTTAGAATCTAAATGGTATGTCTAGCGTTCTACATGCAAACGTATTTTTCAACATCTATTCCCAACATAGGTGAGACAGTGTTAGGTAGACATAAGCAGTACAATAACAATTATGCTCAAGTCGAACATACTATCTTCGAAAATCAAACGGTGACTGTGGAACGATTCGGACAAAGTACACACGATTAAAGTCCCTAGCTACTTCTTTTATGGGAATAGAATGTTGACGACAAACCTTTAATGTATGAAAATAGCTCTACAAGTTTTCTCTACGAGCTGTTTGTCTGTTTCCAATTTCTTTATCAGTGTTAGCATCAAGGAAATGACAGAAAAGCTAAAGCAAGCAAACCTCTAGTGGTGCATTTAAAAATTCTATAGTCTCAATTGAACTCCGTCATTTGAACTGTCTTTTGTGAGACATTATGAACTGGAACTTACTAAATAGTGATGCTATTGGCCGATGCCCTGCTTGTGGCAAATTGTTTCATTTATGGAGTTCAGTACAATAAAAGACTGCATTACTGCTCTGGAACAGAACATTTTTAAAAACTTGCAGATGCAAACCGCGAAAGGAGTTGCAACACCTATAACAGCTATCAGGGAATCTTTTTTCCATTTTTAAGTGGAATAGTTAGTGCAGTCACTTTAGGTCAAAGTTTCCCCATACCTTAAAAAATTCTGAGAAGCGTGGAACTTTGTATAAATGTAGATTTTAGCTACCCGAAAAACATACTAAAAGTCCTCGAAAAAATACCTTGTGCTACGGCCGCCATCTTGGAAAACTTACTTAATTACTCTGTGGCTTACGGAACTCACAAGTTCATCGCCGTAGTAACAAACGTTCGCCATCGGGATCTATCCTGGGCAAAATCAAGCCAGTTTTCATCATAAACATATACTTTTCGAAGACCCCTTCTAATATTATCCTCCCAACGTAGTCTCGTTCTATCCAACGGTCTCTTTCCCTCCAGCTTTTAATCAAGGTGGAATATAATCTTCGTTTTCCCCCATCCGAGCTACATGATCTGCCCATCAGTTGTCGTGATTTCATTATTCTTACAACATCGAATGAGTCGCACAGTCCGTGAAGTTCTTCATTATTAAGTCTCCTCCATTCTACCGTCATCTCGTCCCGTTTCGGTCCGTATATCTTTCTCAAAACCTTATTTTCAAACATTCATAATTTATGTTCGTCTGCTATGGTTGTACTACAACTTTCGCAACAGTAAAGTATTACAGGCAGAATAACCGTTTTGTATATTTTCAATTTCAATTTCTTTGATATTAATCGCGATGTTAGAAGTTTTTGGACTGAATAGAAACATGCGTTGCCCGATATTAAGCGAATTTGTATTTCTTTCGTGACCTCGTTTTTGCTTGTTACGTATGCTCCCAACTACTTTTTTTTTTTTTTTACTTTCTCTATGTTCTCATTCTTAATTGTTACGTACCCATTTCCATTATTCCCTGTGTTTGGGCTTGTTATCATGTATTTTGTTTTCTCTATGTTTACCTGTAGACCTCTAAATCTACTTTACTTTGTAGTGACTCTAAATCTTCCCCTATTGAATCTACAACATCCGCGTACACGAACAGTAAGTTGATTCAAGCCATTCAACGATAGTCTCTGCTTGTCTTCTTTTATTTTTAAAATAGCATATTCCAAAGCAAAGTTAAACAGTAGTGGTGACAAAGTATACACCTTGTTTCAATCCGCTGCGAATCTTGAAACTGAGACACAGTTTCACAAGATGAACAAGTTTCTTAGGAACTCCAAATTGTACCAGGATACTGTATAGCTTTCCCCCTTTAATAGAATCATAAGCTTTCTTAAAATCTATGAATAGCTGGTGAACAGTCCCATTGTATTCCCATTTCTTCTCCAAGATTTGTCTCAAGGCGAAAATCTGATCCAACGTGGATATATTTCTTCTAAATCCACGTTGGTGATATCCAATTATTTCATCTACTTATACACTTAGGCCAGTTAGCAATATATTACTCCACAGGTTGTAATATGGGGGTAACAAGATTCCGCGGTAATTATTACAGTCCAATTTAACGCCTTTTTTTTATAAACTGGGACTATTATTGAGATTTTCCATTGCTTTGGAAGTTCCTCCTTTCTCCATATAGGGTTTATCAATTTATGCTTTAATTAATTCGGCTAGAATATTGTCTATTCCCGGTGATTTGAAATTTTGTATTTTCATTATCGACATTTCGACTTCGATCTCGCTAAGTTCGCGTATCCATGGTCTGCGGTATAGATTTCAAATTCCTCTGTTTTTCTCCGTTGTGTACATTAGTAAGTTTGTCGAAATATCTTTTCCACACATAGATAATTTTAGTCGGATCCGCCTGCAGATTTCCGAGTTCATTTCTAGTCATCCCTAACCTCGGCTGGTAACCTCTTCTTAACGAGTTTACCCCTTTGTATAGATCTCGTATGTTACTTGTATTTCCCTTTTCCTCTATCTCCTGAATCATGTGCGTCATATATTCTCTCTTTTTGCTTCTGAACCCGCGTGTGGCGTTGCGTTTCGCGTTACTGTAGTAGTTTGGTATTTGTTTCGCTTTTATTACTTAACCATCGCTGCCTTGCGTGTTTTTGTTCCTCATGAAGGTTAAGGCATTCTTCATCAAACCAAGGCTTGTTTCTTCTGATACTACTTCTCACCTACACGTTCCTTCGCTGCGCCCTTCACTGTGTCGAATTGCCTCCCACATCTTACATCAATTTCACTATTAATTTCATCTTTATTACTACTCGAGTCGGCTAAGATTTCGAGTTGGTAGCCTGCTTTACGCTTAAATTATCTAATAGTTTAACTTCGAATTTAAGTTGTATTGATCTTTTGCTTTCTCTGTTCGCAATGCATAACTTTTCCCTCACTTTTGTGATCACTAACTGATGGTCGGTGTCACGTTCCACTCCTCTGTAAGACCTAACATCCATTATGTTTGTGTCTTCTTCTATCTACTAATACATGATCGATCTTGTTGAGCGTTTAGGCATCTGGAGATACCGATGTGTATTTGTGTATGTCTTTGTGCTGGAAGTATGTGCTCTTTACTGGTAGGTTTTTTTTTTCGAGATTCCGAAAGTTATCAGTCTTTCTCCATTGTTGTTGGTGATTTTGTGAAGGCTGTATTTGCCTATAGTAGCTCTGAATTTTTCCTCCATACCTACCTTAGCGTTGAAATCACCCAACACAATTTTCGTATTATATTTCGGTAATCTGTCGAACAACCTTTCTAGCTCCTCGTAAAATGTATCTTTGGCGTTATCATTAGAGTGCTCAGGCGGATCATAGACACTTATTAAAACCGTGTTGCACAATCGAGTACGTATCGTAACGTACGATAGTTTTTCGTTGACCAAGTCTATGTTCTAAACCGCCGGACAGATACTGTTCTTAATGAGAAATCCTGTTCCGAAATCGTGGGGCTGTGTTCCACCATAGTAGAAAGTGTACTTGCCCTGTCGGATGCTATCTTGACCCTTCCACCGCACTTCTTGTATTGCTCGTACGTTCCACGTTCCTATTCTAAGGTCTTTCTTAATCCTGTTCTTGGAGCTCCCTATAAGCAGTCCTCGTCCGGAGATCCGAATGAGCGACTAGTTTACCCCCGGAATATTTTACCCCAGGAGAATCCATGAACTATTTCCTGACATGATTTGGCGGTATAGAATTGTCAGCTCTACGACCGAACAGTAAAGGTAGATATTCAAGATGATGTCCTCTGTTCATCTCTGAGCCTTGGCGATTTCATTCATCTTCAGCCTCATAGTGGTAATGGTGGTGGTGCTTCCCCTCACCCTGATATTTTTGTTCGGGGTTATCTTTCCCTAGCGTTTGTAGAACCTTCTATTATCTGCAAGGCAGCAGTACTTGTTTTGGTCAGCCCCGGAAAATTTCCTGTACCCACCATATCTTGTCGGCATTCCCCTATTCGCCACTTGGGGAGACGCCTGGTAGGAGACCAAATTTTATGTTGAGGGGTAGGAGAGGCAAACAGTGGAAAATGGTGACCATTTTTTTTTTAATTTTCGCGGAAACTAAGCATCACATCAAAAAACGTTTCAAATAAAGTTTGTTCAGTATGAAATTATCAATCTTTTTTGTAACTATCTTTAATTTCATTTGACCAATCGTAAAGCCACAACATGACATCAAACTCAAACTATTTTTTTTTTGAAACCGAAATCCTTACATCGTTTAAAAAATTCTTAAAACATGGAACTTGGAATATAGAAAGTTCTTCGACACCCAAGTAACATATGAAAAGTTCCCATAAATAAAAGTTGTGCTAATGTTTTTTTTTTCTTTTCGAGGAAACTAAACGTCTCATCAAAAAAAGTTTCAATTGAAATTTGTTCAGGATAAAATTGTAAATTTCTTGTTATTACTTTTTCGTCATTTGATCAATCCTATTTCTTCACAGTAATGCTCTGTTCAAATTTCTAAATGCTCTGAAAACAGTACTTTTGTTCACAACCGTTTGGTGTGTGTGTGTGCTTTTTTTTCAAATAGATTAAAATTTAAGTGAGTGTTACTTGAAATTATATAATATTTAATTAATTCTTAGTGCTTAAATTTTGTGTAATTATGTTATCATTTATGCTATTTCTTCACAGAAAAGTTGCGTAATCAATTTAGGAAAAACTTTTGAGAGCAGTTTTTGTTCTTGGCATTTTTGTTCTTGGCATTTTTGTTCTTATGACAACGAGTTTAGCTTTTGTTGCCATTTTATGGATTCTGGTCAATCAAGAAGATTTTTAATATTGTGATGAACAAACTAATTTAAAACACTTTTTGAAGTGCGGCATAGTTTCCGCGAAAAGTAAAAAAAGAATTGCCTCCAATTTGCAAAATGGCGGCCGTAGCACAACTTTGATGTATGGGGACTTTTCATATATTACGTGGGTGGCGAACTACTTTCTATGCACCAAGTTCCATGCTTTTAAGAATTTCCTAACCGATCTAAGGATTTTGGCTTTGAAAAAAAAGTCGTTTTCGTTTCATGTGATGTTGAGGTCTTAGGATTGGTCAAATGAAAAAAAATGGTAGTTACAAAAGAAGATTGATAATTTAATACTGAACAAACTTTATTTGAAACATTTTTCGGTGTAAGCTTAGTTTCCGCGGAAATTGAAAAAAGAAATGGCTTCCAAGATGGCGGCTGTAGCAGAAGTTCTGTTTTTATTTCAACGACATTTAGTATGTTTTTCGGGTAGCTAAAAACAACATATATACGAGGTTTCATACTCTATGAGCTTTTTAAGGTATTTTTTCAAAAAATGACTACCCTACAATGGAATGTTATTCTATTTTCCTAATTAGATTATTGTGTTAAACTAAGGAGCAGAAGGATAATGGACCTGTAGTGGACCAATAATGCGTATGCACTAATATTTTTTGCACTACTAGCAAATCAAAGTATCTTGAAGGTTGATATATGCTTCGTTATATTTTTATGAATTTTTTGAAAATTCAAAAAGTCGTATTTTGTGCATATTGGGTGCCCAATATCTCTGGTAGAACAAAATATAAAATCTAATATCTTCACACGCTATACATTTATGTCAGAAGAAAGTACGGTAAAAATTTGAACTTTCATATTTGATTTTGAAGTGAGCTACAAATTTGGTGCGAATTGAGGGTGAATAATGCTCGTGCGCGTTATGGTATGAATATTGGAGATTCTTATCTGTGGTGGGAGACCAGATATAAATCTATTTTTTTACCTGTAGCCCACGTATGTCAGGAGAAACTGGTAGAAATTTCAACTTTGATATTTGAGTTTGAAAGAAGTTGCAAATTTGCAAATGGGGTGAATAATGCTCGTGCGCGCTTTGGTTAATGTTATATTACAACCAAAGTGCCCAAGAAAGATATGAATACGTAAAGTAGATCCTGAAATGTTCTTGTAAAATATATATATATATATATATATATATATATATATATATAATTAAAAAATCACAGCCATATTCAATCCACTAGTGGATGAGGCCTGTCCCCGAAGGGAGGAGTTTGTCTACTGCTCCCACGTTGACCAGACGGGTTGGGAGATGAGAACCGAAGCTCTCATGTGATCGCCACTGTCTTTTATTCACAGCTCCCCAATTGTCCTCACGATTTTGGGTCAACACTGAAATTTTTGAGCTCCCACAGGGAATCGAACCCGAGACCGCTCGCATTGAAGTCGAGCGCGCTCCTATATGTATCCGTTGTTCAGTTGGAAACATGGCTGCTCCGCATGGTCATTTTTCATTACCTTATGCAACCAAGCCTTTGACAAATGTTACCACCTTTCTGTGTGTGTGGGAAGCGTTTATACAACTGTCTGCATCTATTAATGCTTGAGCATTTCAATTATCATTACAGTAGTAAAATCGTAATTATTTTAGTAATAAAGAATACTTCTTTCCAGAATCATACTTTGTACGAGTTACTAAAGTACGCACGAGCATTATTCATCTCCAATTTGAAAATTTGTAAGTCCCTTCAAACTCAAATATCAAAGTAGAAATTTCTAATGTAGTTGCTCCTAACATAAGTGTATACATTGTGGAATAATTAGATTTTTATCTGGTTTCCCATCAGAGAAGGATCTTCAATGTTCCTACCAAAGCGTACACGAGCATCATTCAACAAACTGCAAATTTGTAACTCTCTTCAAACTTAAATATCAAAGTTCAAATTTCTACCGTAGTTTCTCCTGCAAGTGTATATAACATGTGAATAAATTAGATTTTTATATTTTGTCCTCCAGATAAGGGTTCCAAATGCATAAAATGCGATTTTTTCTTTAATTTTCAAAAATCCATAAAATATTAAGGAAGAATATATCAACCTTCATAATCCTTCAAAATACTTTGATACGTAATAGTGTACAGGAAATCAAGTTTAATATTGCATCTCTTCCGGCGAAAAAGCGCCCTGAAAACTGGATATTTTTCTATTTCGACAATCACACTCGGATGCCATTTTGACCAGTTCGATTACGATTTAGGTTTTCATGCAGAGTACAACAGTTATGAAACAGATGTTGTTGGAAAGGATGACTTTTTTTTGAATATCCTATGATAAACCAGTCCACAGATATTGCATTTTCCGTAAAAATCTGCCAACACAAATTTTGGGACTTAGTGCCCTGCCTGGGAAATTCACTGTTTTTAGTGCCAAAACGCCCTTCACGGAAGAGCAGATCTTATCAGTTCAGAAATACCCTGCAGATGCGTGCCAAAACGCCCTTTCATTTTTCCAATCTAGGAGCCTCGCAGGAACTCCCAGGGATATGGAGAAGATGAGATGAATTACTTTACTTCACATCCCACCCCAACCATATTCCTAGGTGGTTCCTAAAGGAGCCGTATTATTGATTTCATTGTTGCGGAGAGCAACTCGTCACATAATTTCTACTGCGATGTATGCGCTACTACTACGCTACTGCCATATTTGCGGAATGCACTAGTCCAACCTTGCCACGTAACGTAGACGACTCAACAGCCTTTTCATGTCTTTGTCTCCAGCGTATTGGCGAATGGCACTAGCAATTCTCTTATCTAAATGAACGTATTTGCTTTTCCTTCTCTTGGTATCCAAATGCAATTCCGAACTCATTTGCAATGTGTCATAATGGATTGAATCTTCCTTTAATACTTCAGCTAATTCTATAGCATTTGGGTGACTTTTCCCTATTCTTCAGTTTAGCCGGCTATGTCAGCTTTCTGCCGAATTCGTTGTACTATGGTATAGCCCAAAACAGTTCCATATATCTCCGATAATTTCATTTTCTAACCAGTAGTCGAACTATGTAACTTTGTCAATTGTTGGGGACGTCTCCATGGTGGTTAGCCAACCCACCTCAACGTCCACCGGATTAAGATGCGCCAAAGCAGCTACCATGCGAATGTGCATTCTAATTTCTTCATTATCCCTGTACATAGTTGCCATGCCGAGGTCCTGCACCTTTCTCCAGAAACACTGGTTGAAGTGAAAGTTACAGCCCTGCAACTTACACTCAGGAAATTGTTGTCGGAGGGCCGCTACAGCTGAGAGTTCGAAGTCGACAATCATGGTCTTGGGCTCCCACCCCGAGCGTGCGACTTCAGCAATGAGAAAAGTTGAACGTAAATGTTTTTGGTTTTGGAAGGAAGGAGGCAGTACACAGCTGGCCTAACTAAACACTGCACATCGGCATGGATTGTGTAGGTTTGCGCAAAGTATTTTGGACAATTTTAAATGTGCCGTCTCCAATTAGAGCGCCCACTAAACATTCAAGACCCATTTTACTGCCAAAGACAACAGTTCGGTTGTCACGACTGAGGTAGGTATCGCTCAGAATGAAACTATCTCCATTTGTAAATCTCGCGATGCGTTCTGGAAATAAAAAATAATTTACTTAGTTGACGTTGAGTGGTACTCCCAGTGCTTTTCTAAGCGCCCTGTACATGCTCGACTTAAATTCAATGAGCGTCGGCATTGTACACATGTTGGCATGTTGGTCGCCTCTGCAAATTCTTCTTCAAAGATCTTTGGGGCGCATGTTAACTCCTCCCTGGCTCGCTTCTTACAATTGACTTTGCATTTCAAAACCTCTACCCTCGCCATGTCAGCAGTACATTTATGTGGATTAGCTGATAAAATAACATCTTCACCTTAGGTCACGCTACCTCTGCGTGCATTCTCCTTTTTATATTTATTGACGCACACCCAGTACTTTGATCCATTCTTTCTTTTGTTGTGGCACTGTGTACCACAACTCCCTATTCCCATCAACAAATGTGTAAATAAATTATATGTACTGTAGTAATTCATTTAACTTGTAATATATTACTAATTATATTGTTATGCATATATGCTAATAAGGTAAATGGTATTTTAGAAAAAAGCCCGGCCGGGACATATTAGGTGTTTAATCATATTAATATTTTGTTATTCTATATTAAAACTCTTATGTACTCAGTTTTTGTAATTGTTTAAAATATTTGTATGTACTTCTCAAAGTATCTTTCAGCTGAACCAGGAGAAAGTCGAAAAGAGCAGGGAGCCAGCGGATTTCTCTTCGGCCAGATTCTTTATATTCTTTCTTTATTTTTCATGGTACAAAAAAAGGATCTGAGGGAGTGAATAGCTATTTTTTTGCGCTGTTTTTTGTTGTTGGCTGTGCTACCCTTGTTTCCTCTCCTTTGGTAGCCAGCATGGTCAGTGGGCTGTGTGCGTCAGGGAACATATATAAGCTTTAAATCCGATGTGGGGGAGGTCGCGATTCCCAGAGTAAATTTTGTCTTCGGACGAGCAGCATCAGGGGCCGTTGCTCAAGACCAGTGAGCTGCCGTGATGGAAATTCTCGGAGATTGAGAATACGGTGAACATGCAGTATGAGGTATAGTATGAACATTACTGCTAAGTTTTTGGAGGGACTCACTGGCTCTGGGTTCGATTCCCGTTCAATTCGGTATTAATTCTTTCGCGATCACCGGATTCTGATTTGATGCGAAAACGGGAATTCAATAATATGTGTATTATTTGTTGGGACATGCATAGTTTTGCTGCCGCGACCGTCCCGGGATTCTGCCAGATTTTAATTTTAAGGTTGGGAATTTAATTTGGGAGAATTAGAAAGGGAGGCTACTGCTGCCTCTCGTGTCCCTGAGTCCTTTGGTAAAGTTGATTCTTTCCGAATCGATGTTTTTGCTTAGGTATAAGTTAAATTCAGTAGATTTCACTCCAATCCATCCCTCATGTAGGAGCTTGAGAGGATATTAGAGGACCAACTAATTACTTAGACGCATATTACGAACAAGGTTGAGTTTGCTTTGAGAAATTGATGTAAAGAATTAGTTGTGTTTTTTTTTTTAAGATAGGAATAGCTAGGGAAGCTGTCAGATTGGACATTTGAAATAATTTTGTGAGTGCTCTGCTCAAAGCTGTGCGTTCAACGAAGTAAGTCCAGGTTCGAACCAGGCCGAAGGGGAGCAGACAGATTTGATCAAAGCACCATACTTTAAATTCATAGGTAAGCGAAGTGAGCTCATTACTGGCTCTCTTTTAGAGGAAAGTCTGAGAACTATTGCTGTTCTCAAATTTGGCCAAGAGTCTACTATTGACTCTTGGATAGTCGATTATCCTGGTAGAGCTATTACCGCTCTACACATGGTTGGGGGGAGTCGGTATGGTTTTTTTGGGTGGGCTTAAAGACACGATTTATTGGAGCACCGGAGAATCTTCGTTATATGAATTTGATCAGAAAATTAGAGCAAGCAAGGATTTCAGAAATAAATACTATTAATCTCTCTCAGAATAATTTGTGTATCATTCACAATAAGAGCTTGATCCTAAGACCTCACCTTTTTAAAGCACGTTAATTCAAATTTTGAGCAGCATTGTTTTTTGATTTATGTTATTTACAGCTCTGTTAATTTCGTATCCTACTTAGCCGCAGCCGAACCGTAATTTATGTATCTGCGAGGCAGGTATCTGGCTCCCGTTAGGTATTCTTGTGAAGTGTCGTGCGGATTGTGATCAGTCGGGAGCTGGGAGCAAATTTGAATATAAAGTTTGTAATAGATTTGGCTGGCGCTCGATAGGCATTGTAAGCTGGATATTTATTGATTAACATTATTCTCTTGTGTCATTCAGAGGATATATGAGTTCTTATTCTTTCTCTGAGCCAAATCCAGAGAAGTTGTGCTCCCAGAAGAGAGATTTGTCTGGGACGTCATCCGCTGATATTTACGAGGTCGAAGTTTGAACTCTTTTAAGGCCGCACGTAACCATATACACAACACTTTCCGTGTTTAAGTTGTACCATATCCACCTAACAAAAGCAATATCTCGCCTTTGTTGCTTTCGACGTATTCCACTGATTCCATATCAGGAGAACACACGTTCTGAAACGAAATGAATTTGATTTTGAACCGTTTGGCTTTTCGAGACATTTAAAATGTACTACTACTTATAAAGGTAATAAATATATATTAAAATAACACTTATTACTTTCCAACATGAATTATAAGACCTTGCACACACTTTGCCGATGCGAATAATATAAAGCCCCATTTTTATACAGCCCTTGTATACCCCAACCATATTTGTGTTGTTGCTTAGCAACCACGAACACCTAGCTATCTGGAAAGGTGAAAGGGCGTTTTGGCACACATCTGCAGGGTATTTTTAAATGGATAAGATTTGCTCTTCCGCGAAGGGCGTTTTGGCACTAAAAACAGTGAATTTCCCAAGCATGGCGTTTTGGCACGACACCGGTATGCGCCGCAATTTAAAAATGGCCACAATTAATCGATCAGTTGGTATAAAAATAAAATAATATTCGTTTTGAACTATTCTTATATCAGGGATTTTTTTTCAAAGGGGTCGAGGAACCAGGCTGGACGATTTAACATGCAGTATGATCTAAACCTTGGTTGAATAAACGTTAAACTATTTTGAGTAAACACGAAGTGTTTGATACTATTTAGTATTTGTAGAAAGTGTCCCCCTAAGCAAATACAAGCCCGCCGGCGACAATTTGCCTGGCCACACCGCTGCCCAGACTGCACAAGACAAGGATGTGTCGCGGTGGCTTTGTCGTAGAGCACTCACCTCTGATGTGTGTGTGTGTGGTCGTCGGTTCGATCCCCGTTAATGCCATGTGAGCTTTGTGGTGAACAAACATCGCGTGTGTGTATTTTCTTGGGGTTCTCCCGTATCCTTCACTTTCTTCATTCCACTAATTCTCCCATCATCATCCATTCTGACTGAGCCAAAGTGGCCTAAAGGCCTTAAAAATAAATTCAAATAAATTCACAAGGCAAAGACAAATTGTTTACAAGATGATATCTCTCTGCTGTTAAGGGCCTAAGACTCCTCGACCCTGAACTGCATTTTTTTCATTCTAAAAGCTCGAAATTTGTTTAACCGGCTCGAATACACGGACATAAATTGTTCATAAGTACGTCGAAGACACTAATGTCAAGTACTGTTTACACAACAAGCAAATTTCAATGTGACTGAACTAGTCACAGTGCCGCAGCTAGGTATCACTATCCCCAATCAACACACTTGGGCTATATACACACAATTTGATTCCATATATTCTAGCCTTTAGATTTTACACAGTGCGACCACAATCTTTAAAGAACGCTTGCTTTGTTTCCACTGAAATAGTAATGAATTCCTAAGAGACTAATATTTTGTCAATACGGTCCGTACAATCCAAAAGCAAACCTTCCCCACTTCTGAAATACTTTTTTTTACAGTCTCTGGCGCCAGTTCAACAAATAAGGAGGCCTATGTGACTATTTCCGATTTCAAAAAGGCTTAGGTTCTGATAACATCATTAAGCAATAAAAGAGACGTTTCTGTCTTTGTTCGGAACGAGAAAGACCATGACACAGTGGTTAATTACTGAAACCTTGCCATTAAGAAAACTTGTGGAGTGTGCTTCTATAACATAGGATATTCATACATAGATATCTCGATCAATGCTTTAACATTGTACTTGAATCTGGAGCACTGTCACAAAATAAAATTATTAAGCTTCAATTAATTGGAAATTGGGAATTAAGGCCGTTTGTAAGGATCACTAAAAATAACTTCAGGTATTCCCTGTTCTTTGTAGGATAGCCCTCATTTGAAGCAATAAACGCTGGTATAGATTTGCAAAGCAAATATTTTATTCTGAGTTAATACATTTTTAAACAGATTAAAAAAAACTCTATTTGTATTTTTCGAGACACAAGACGTCTCGTCTCGTCTCGAATTCCAAGAAGTCTGTCTCGTCTCGTGGCAACACTATTCTTTCTCAGGTTCCTAATTTTGAATTTGATTTTTTAGGTTTTGGGGGCAACTTTGACTCAGGCCAGATAGATGATAATGGGAGAATAGGTGGAATGAAGAAAGTGGGAGGAGACGGGAAAACTCCGAAAAAAAACATGCACACGGAGTTTGTCCACAACAAAGCCCACATAGCATGAGCAGGGATAGAACCGAAGACCCGTAACGTACCAGAGGTGAGCGCTGTACCATTGAATTACCGCGGCCGTTCTTAGGTTGCTAAAATGAATCAACATTTAGTAGTGATCTGCAAGATTAAAATATTTATGCCTTGCTATCTTAAAATATAGTTTCTCGTTACGGTCCCTTATTACGTGGAACTCCTCATTGGAGTAGTACAGGTCTGTAAATTGAATAAAGAATTTTGAGGTTGGCCAGCACTAATGCTTATTTTTCGACAGAATTGTCAAATTTTACTTATTTTAATTGCTTGGGGTTTTATACAAATCAGAAAACCTTTTTATTTTTATTTTTTTTTAATATAACATCATCTTTTGCGTTCCTATTTTATAAACATTTGTTTTAATTTGGCTACCTACTCCCTTTGTCAGTAATTGACCAAGATTTATTCACCTTATGCATGGATCGTCCATATACTCAGCCCATATTTAATTATGACGTGTGTTATATTTAGTCAGACGAATGCTGAACTTCTGACATAGAAGCTGGAAATCTATAGTGGTCGATTCCTTTCGGAAAGTGGAGTCTATATGGTCCTACAAAAACTGAGACCAAAAGCAAACAAAATATGATTTTAGACATTTAACGCTATACTAGCAAATGTGTAAAGCGAGATTAAATTCGTGCATTAATTAAAAATAATAACCTTTACTGCAATTCTCTATAGTTCTGAAAAGCCCATCGAAACATTACTTTGAAATAGATGAAGTGAGCAAGGTTAAATAAAGAATACAAAATATTTGTTAAAAGTACTATATCTAGGTTAGATCAGTTTATACACAGTGAAATATTAGCTATATATTATTACGATTTTAAAATTTAGGAATAAACGAAAACCGTGTATGAAATAATAATAATAATATCATCACAGTCACTTTTAATATACATCGTTTAATACTTGTAAGTCTAATACACTTGTCAGAAAGCGTGTTGTCTCCCAACAGAAATATTAAGCATTTAAGTCAAGATCTTATTTTTCTGGCATTATTTATCATTGGTTTTATTATTTGATTTCATTTTCTATATTTCTAATTATTTCTCGTTTTCAGTAATATTTTTACTAGAACGAATGTAACAGAAAATTTTAAAAACAATATCTATCTTTATGTAGAACCATCTTTACAAAATATCAATTATATATTTCTCATTAATGTGATTAAATCGAACTGAGAATCACGTAATATGTTACTTTAAACGTAGTCCACAACACAAAGATTTTTTAATCTTTTCTGATACTCCTTTCCCCCTCTTTTAAAAATGTATATAAGTGATGGCATATTTTCTGAGAGACACTCAGGGCTTTTTCTCACGAGTTAAAATGTGTTTCCGATGCAATTTAGAAGAGAAGGCCCTTGTTAGCCCGGAGGGGGACTTCGTGCCTTTCACAACTTGTGACAAGTTTGATGACGAGTAAAAGAGGGCATCTCGAAAGGCAGCATGCAGAAGGAAGCGAGGCCCAGAAAACTCGTAAAATACTGGCGGAGTTGTGAGCAAAAGGCGGAGCGAGTGAAAGAGAGAGCTGGAGAGAAGCTGGCTGGCAGAGACCAGCTATATCCTTCCTTGTGACGCTGGTTCGAGAAAGAACTTGGGATGAGGAAGGATGCAAGGACAGAAGTAGAAGAGCAGGGCTGGAGGCTGACTTATGGGTGGAAACATCTGTCGCTTCCCTTTCTGTGACTTATGCAAGGAGTACCCAGGAACTAATTCTGGACTAAATCTTCCAGAACCAAGTTTCATTGCCCTGGCTCAAGGAAATTTTTGAAAGGTTGGGGTACTGAAAGAACTCTGATGGAGAGAAAGAACTTTGGCGTTTTTGATTAATTAAAATTTTCCTTCTTATACTGATGAACAATCTATTGTTTTTGCCTGTAAGACCGTCGATTTAACTCGTGGTTTAAGAATCAGAGATGTCGAACTTACAAAAACATTATACATTTGGAAGGGTCTTAACTGTATTAATAATCTAGGGGCCTATTTCTTACTGGATTATTTTTGCATTCATTCTCCCATGTCAGAGGCTATGTTTAAAATACCAGTGTACGATTGTTTGTTTTCTGAATCTCCAGAAATTGCGTCACAGAGTAATATCAGTTTGCATAGATACCGATGAAAGTACCAATAGCTTCATGTTATTAACGTATAGCGTTTCCACTAGCTGTGAGTATTAGAGCTGAAACCGGCTCGCTTTTGGTGACCCGGTCTGACCCGGACATATACGTGGTAACAACCTTACGTAACACATTTCAAATTAGTTACTATGTTCAATTTCACCATTAAAAAAGATATTCCTAAAATGTCTTTAAAAGAAGTAAAATATCACTTCTATTTCGATAAAAGAGGTTATAAATGCCATTTTAGCTTTTGAACGAAGTCGATAGCTCAATCTATTCAAGCGCTCGATTCGAAAGTAAAAAATAAATATGGTGGTGGTTTTTTCAAGATGGCGTATTTCGAACAAGTGGGATTTGTTCATTGCAACATCGTGAATATATGTATCGATTTTCAGTTTGTGTTCAAAAATTCTGGGCAAAACTTAATTATACTGGACTAGTTAAGAATATTATTATAAACCACTAGTTGGCAACACTGACAGTTGGAAGAAAATATTAGTTTGCAACACTGACAACTGAAAGGTTGAATAAAAGATTAAACATACTTGGAACATTGATAAAGTACATTACGTCAAAATATCAAAATGCTTCATTTTTTTGTTCGGTGATCTTATAATTTTCTTTAACACAATATTAAAATTGTTTCATACATTTTTAAAGGCTTTCATTCTTGTTTACTGTCTAAAATCAACAAATTAACTTATATGTAAATTGAAACATGTAACATTAATTGGAGTCTGTTTCTGGTATATAATGATAATACCAAGCAATTATTGATTGGAAGCGTGCGAGTACATTCTAAATACTACATATAAATATTGCAGTTAATAGTGAAAAATTCTGAAAATATTCCTACTCGTTCAGTTGTTAGTAACTCCCAACAATTTGAAATGCACAAAACACTGAAAGAATTTCGTACAAAAATGTACAATTCTTATAAATAATTTATCAAAAAAGTCAAATTTGTGTAACGAGATTTTGAAAAAAAAAAAGTGTAAAGAGATTTTTTTATACAGCGATTTTGAAAGTTTGTGATAATTTTATGTGATAACTGAAACGAGAATTCTGTGTTATGTGTTAGAATTTAAAATGAAATCTAACATGTAGGTCTAATACAGAATTCTCGTTCTAATCGTTTAACATAAGATTATCAGAACCTTTCAAAATCATTGTGAAAAAAGCTCGTTAATTTTTTTTATTTAAATAGCTACACCAATATAACTTTTTTGATAAATCATTCATAAAATGGTACACTTTTTGTCCATAAGTCTGAAATCTTTTTAGTAGGAAGGGGAAGTACAAAATATGTAGATTAGTGTCGACACTATTGTGTTACAAAAGGAAATTTTGTTAACTTATTATGCATTTTTCATTTATCACTTTTTGTACGCTTTGTTTATAGTATTCTATGATAACATTAGATTGATTTACTTTCGCATCAATCTTCTTAAATATCTAGCGAGGAAAGTGACAGATTTAGCGTGTTTTATGTAACTCAGTTAGTAGGGTCTAAAGGCTATCACGAAGATGACCCATACATCCGCGAATATTTTTAGTCCTTTCTTCGCTACCAGAACGACTTAATACACTCTTTGATGTAAAAATCATTTCTTCACATCGTTGCACGTTAAAATTGCACAGAAGTTATAAAAATTTTACGCATTTTATGTAGAATGTGAAATATATAGAAAAAATAATATTTTTTTTTACAGTTTAGATAAATATTGATCAAACCATATTTTTAAAATGTGAGAAGCTAATAAGATCATTAGTGCAATACGATGTAGACTTGTATTGAAATTTTCTTCGTCAATGATATTAGTAAAAGGACTCAGCAAATCCAATAATATCCGTCCAATGCAAGCAGCACATCATTTGAAGGAGGTCTGATATTAGTATTGATTTCTCTCTAGACTGGCTGAATTTTCTCTTTCTATTCAACGTATTTTCATCAAATGAACCCATTCCATGCAGTGAGGGATATATTTGTAAAACTTGTTTCTGGATTGAACTCACTTGAATTATTGGAAATTTGGTAGCTTAAATTAATACAAGAAATGATGATTCAAAAAAAAATAATTATATATGACCGTCGATGAAAAAAATTCATTCGCTTTCTAATTATAAATAGCGGATTTCAAGATTGCAATGTCACTAAGTTCAAAATTGTAAAATGATGACTTTCGACATATTGAAGTATATTGAATCACTTTGTGTTTATGTGCATGAATGTTATGCCAATCAATGCACTATAACAACATTTATATAATGAGTAATGGAATAAGAAAAACGGTGTTAGCATAAAAAAAAAATATTGGCGTTAACAGCGGTGTTTCAGTATGAGAAACTGGCAGACAGTGAGTGGAATGAGTGGAAACTTCACATGAGCTTGTACTACTTTTGCAAGTACAATATAAAACATATTTGCTACCATTTAGTAACTGTATGTGAGACATAGATAAAGCAATACGACCCGGAATAGTCTATGCATTAAATAAATCAAGGGGAAAGACAGATGAAGTAGTCCAAGGTAGAGTTTTTGGTGTTGAAGCCTTTACCAAAATTTAGGAATCTCTTAATTGAATATTGAGCAATAGAAACAAGAATGAAAATAAGATTTTACATGGAAATAATAAGACTGGAGAAGCGATTTAGGGGAAGGGAAGATGAAAAGTCTCAAAAAGCAACTCAGTTCATACACAGCTAAAGCTCCGTGGTGTATCTTAGAGAAACTGAATTTCAGGAAATGGATCATTAACTCTTCAACAGTCCAGACGTGGACGCTTTTGTTGAATAATTTTGAGCAATTCATAAAAAGGTGGGTGATTTTAATACGATAAAGAAATAAAGCAAAGGTCTTTGGGAAGGCACTGAACAACCTAAAGCAAAGGTCTTTGGGAAGGCAGGAAAATATCAGTTTCTCAGTTGCATATGGTCATTGTACAAAATATACGAAGTTATTCAGTTGAAGAGAACTAAACAAAATATTTAGCTTCGGTCATTTTATACGTTAAAGCACAAAATTTATGTTTTTCTTTTTCCACATTATTGAGAAGTAAGAACGTTCTGAAGCACACGTTTCCGGTCGGGCAATAATAAGTCTGCTTGAATTCGACCCCTTTTATGCAAACGTTGCAGTTTGAAATCAGGCAGCAACCACTTTTCTTTGGTACATTTCTGTCACTTACGACACGTCGCGAGAAAAGATGCGATCAGCAACGTTGTCAGTGCCTGCTATACGTATATGCGAGAAGTGAAGAAGATTTATCCGTGCGTACTGTATTCTTTATATCGGAATTCTCTAGTCCCCTTCAGCACCGGGCGTGTTTAGATACCGCTGTTACTCATTTATAAGGGCTTAAGAATTATTTTGGTGTAACATAGGGTGACCAGACTTTTTAAACGCAAAAACGGGACAAGTTATAAATTTAAACATTAAAAATGAAAGAACAGGATAATTAACTTATTAATTGTTTCTACTACCAACTACAAGCAAATTCTGAGAAACTCAGAAAAAAAAATACTTTAACTTTTATTGAAAAGATATACAGAACATAAATCAGGAAATAATAATATTATTTCAAATGTTGCAAGTCAACTTCCCCATTTGTTGATACTAATCTATGGGAATTTGCGAAAGGAATGAAACTGACTGTCATGTGACATCGCAATAAATGCTTTACTCTCATAAAATAACTTCGGGTGGAGATAGGATGGGGGCTGAAATCTCCTATACTCGTCCCGGGCGCTGAAATCCTACACTACAGCTCTGTGTTGGCATGATGTTAATGGGTGTTCTGCCCGAAGGCAGATCTAAGATCCCTGGACCAGATGAACCGATGGTGGTTTGCCATTGCCTTCCATCGGATGAAGATGACGTTCTAAGAATAGGACCTACAGTTTAGCGTGGAAGCTGAAATTCGCCATGAAGATTCGTGAGCAGATTGGAATTACGGGTAAAAAATAAAGTTGCAATCATTCCATTAAATAAGTACCCTCAACAATACCCCTCAACCCGGATATCGGAATTGCACTTTCCGATGTTCTAGAAGGCTGAAGTTCGTCAAGAATATTTCTCACAATGGCGTCAGTAGGATTTTCCCCAAGGCGGAGCGATATTAATTGCACACACACACACCAATGGCGCATACAGAATTTCGTGAAGAAGGGACTCTGGTAAAACAGAAGAGGAACATTTTCGATATCTTCCCACTAAGGGAATTTTTTAGTATAAATTATATTTCGCTTCATATTGCTTGGTTTTATCATGGAATGAAACACGGATATTCTCAAAATATTATATTTCTAGATAAATTAGATTTGGATTAGATTTGTCCAGAAACAAATTGAAACTTTTTTTAGATAACTTGCTGAAATACTGCTAAAGCATTTTATCTTGGGAGGATGCGCGCCATATCTCTGGACCCTCCCCTGCCTTCCTGACGCCTATGATTTCCGCTTCAGCTCAGAAATAATTATGAAGAATAGTCAATAATTCATAATCACTTCTTCCCTTCTATCTCAATAACAATCCCCGTCTCCTGAAAAACATGGAATGGAACAACTACCAGTTCGCATAATTTGGTGTTTTGATAAGGATATCCACCCAGCCCCGTAGTCCAGACAGTAACGACTTGCACTTTGAATTGGCAATGGGTAGTTGCGTGGTTCGAATCCCACGACCCACCATTCTGACTGAGATTTTCCAAAGTGTTGATCTGTTCTACCAGGCGGATGCTGGGATGGTACCTGGTCGATTCCCCCCTCATCCTCTACATCGTACATACCCCACCCGGCTTGAGCCAAAGATCCCAAAAGGCTATAAATAAATTCAAATGGAAAATAACGACATCTATCGAAGTTATGAAAACGCCTGGCGGCGACAGGCTTAAAAAGCAGCACTATATAAGTAGTGCTTGTGAAGTTATGCAAATACAGTCCATCCCCAAAGTTTATATTTAATTTGTCCTTGGTATCTAATCCTTCTAATTTTGGGTTGAAGGTAGCAAACACTTCAATCCATTGATTCTTCTTCACATTTCGTTTTTTATATTCTTCTGACGATGAATCCCAATTGCTTTTTTTAATTTGTCTACCTCTCTGTTCTAATGTTTTATTTCGAACAGAAACCTCTGAACAATGACACTGGCAACAACTTCCTACCTTTTTACATTTCACACAGTAGTAGCTGGGTTAAAAAAAAAAGTAAGAAAACAAAGCAGAAAACTGAAGGTGTCAAGGTTGCCACTACGTTTTGCAAATTACATAGCAAAAGTGCTCACTGCTCAGCAACTATCGTGAACGTCTGGCAAAGCTGCCATTTTCTTTTTTCTTCGTTGTTCTCTGGATGGGGGATTGTTTTATAAACATTAGCCTCGTGCGTTCTGTAGACCAAGAACGGCTGGGTTTGAGAACGCGACCGCAGAAACTCGGGCGTGATTTGCATGAATGTACTCATTTGCTTTTATTGTTTTATAAAACGCAGCGTTCGTGTGGTTCAAAAGTCGTTAGAGAAACGTGTTTGCATAAAAGCAGTCTTCTTGTTTTATATGTCGCTTCTTTTTAAGTCATTTATGATTCAATTTCAGTAAATATTAGAGACATTTTAGAAACGGGAAGAATTTTGAAAAGATATAATGTTTTCAATTTGCTCCGAGTTCAAAGTGAGAAATATTATTAATATGTCTTCGGATTATTTGATTTTGCTTTGGATTTTTCTTTTAAAAACCATTTCCAATGAAACGCAGTCGAAGAGTGTAAGAACAACGAATGGAGTTCAAACTTTATATAACTACTATACTGCAGAATCAATCGATTCAACATCAAATGTATAGGATAAATAGAAGGCTTAAAGTTTTTAATATCAGAAATTTTGTCATTTTTTTTTCTTTTTTAGAAGAAAGAAGAATTTCGTTTGAAACAAATGTTTGATGAGTAACAATTTCACTTATAGTCACGTGTTGCATAGTGTACTTCAGATTATCCAATTAAACACGTCTGTACTGTATATGTGAACTAATACCATAGAGTCTATTTGGAGCTGTAGAAAGTGCTACTGTAGAAGCGTATTTAACAAATTCTGAATAACAACAAAAATTGGTATTCGTAAGCGAGAAGTTAATATAGGAGATAATACAAAATCAAAAAATAAGCTGCTGCAAACAGTTGATAAAGAAATGTTATTCTGTGAAACGACTGAAGAAAAGAACAGAAGACGAAGAAAATTAGAAGTAAAACCCGCATGGTAAATTAGAAACCGAAATAATATCAAATCTAATGAAGGCTATGAACCATGCCGTGAAGAGCGTGCTATTGTCGGATCAATACAGATAATGAAGTAATTTTTAAATAATCGAAACGTACATGATCTTTTCATCCTAATAATATTTCCTAACTTTTTTATCCGGCACAAAAGAGCCATAAGTTGTTTTTCTGGAAGCGAAGTAGTCTCTTTTTAGAGCCTATCAGGGCCAGGTTGGACTTTAGTTCTTGATGGCTGTCTTGTCTGCCTGAGCTGAACTTTGTCCTACCAAAGTTCAGGAGTAACACTTTGCTCTCGATGTAACCTGATACTTCACTGCACAATTTCATTTCAGATAAAATATACAGCTATATTTTTAATATACAAACTCTTGTTGGATACCCATTTTTATTCTTTAAATCTAAAACATGAATATTTTATTTACGAATTAAATAACTCGTCTGGTTCTTGGTTCGTGCCTTGAGACTTACAGACTAGAGAATGTTTTATTTTTATTACATATTTACATAAACAGATATTTAAACCAATAGGCCTCACATGACAATATAGTACACATATTTTATTCTACAAATCTTTTTTGTCGAATTCTCGTAATTCTGTGATAAATAAGTGTTAGTAATTTGTACACGAAGTTTTCGTGTCTTTCAGAAGGTAAGCTTTGAATTCTTGAGCACTTATTTTGGGAATAAATTTTGAATTTTTCTTACGTCCATTTAGTTGACAATATCTCCTAATCTCACTAATTTTACAATGAACTTCTTAAACATGTAGCAATTATAGGGAAGTCTGTTCTATTCCGCGTACGTCAATTTTTAAATTATTTTCTAGAATACTAACCCCCTTTAAGAAGCAGCGGGACTTGGCCATGGTGGCCTGCAAAATAAGCGTCAAATTTAACACGAATATTCACAAAGTTCGAGGAATATCATGGTTTCAACCATTTCTTTAAAAGTAACTTAGTAGCCCATTTAATATAACAATTGCATTGTAAAGGTAAATAAGTAAAAGGCTTCACGAAGTACGTTTCTCTTAGAAACGCACGTAGTAACTTTCTTATGAAAATTTCGATTTAATAAACCTTATTTCTAAAGAGGAAATAGCTCACAAGGCAGTCACTTAAATACCTCCACAATGCCATGCAATATGTTCAAGGGGCTATTGGGTAATTTTTCTCGAAAGATCCAGATGAAGCCATGATATTCCTAGAAATGTCTGAAAATCAATAATAAATTGGAGGCTTATTTTGCGTCCAATTTAACATTCGACTCTGCCTTTTAGTGATCCAGCTTGTGTGAAAAAGTATAAAAAATGTAGAAGAAAAATTTCAAATACTGATTAAAAGTATAAAACTGCACAGGAAGTAATCAAAGGTTCACTCATTGAAGGTTGTAAACGATTTTTACGATGTGCCAAAAGCTATTACCATTTTGCTCTTATTCAATGTCGAAATAAAGATCATTGTATGTGAATTAACTGTAGACTTTTAGTTATAGCTGCACATAATTTTAAGCTTCTGACGTTTAACATATGAAGGGCCCTAAAAAGAAACGTCAAATTCCACTTTTTATGAAAATTGAGACAGCAATGCCATCTAATAGCTTGTTTTAGACTATTTCCCATATTCCAATTTCTTGAAAAACGTCACACATTTACCGAGAAATAAGCACATGGCTGGATTTACCACTAGGCCCGGGCCTAGGGACGCACTTTGGACGAAAATTTAGTAAACAAGACAAAAATTTCAAAGTTGAATAATAATAATAATAATACCAAAAGAATAATAAGAATACTTCAATTTAGAATGAACGTCCTCGAAGTAATGATTTATTTAGCGAGTTTATTCGCTTTAATTATTTGAAGTTAAAGTTGAGTAGAATTACCTATTTGCAGTTAACAGTTTCGTACAGACGAGTGCGTGAGGCTGTGCGCCCTCTCTTGCGCTTCACATTAGCTTCTGTCATGATGGCAGTGTCGTTTGTCCCCCTCCTCCCTTGGCTACGGCACTGATTGCTTTTCGATGCATTGCGCTACCTACCCAATTTTTCGCCATCAAATGTGGCCACTCTGTCATCTCGTTGGTTCAAATGAAGTTCAGTTTACGCGTATTTTAATGAAGGAAAAATGTGGGGAAAACGTAGAGAGAGAGGTATTTATGTTTGACATAGCAATAAGAATGGCATTGAGTGCTCCTGCTAGAAACTGTACAGGGAAGAGATCTTCCACACTTCGTCGTGTGAAGAACTATTTAAGATCCTCAACTAGCCATGGCAGATTGACATCACTATCGCTTCTCACCATTGAGGGAAGGCTAACCCAAAACATACAGTATGATGATATCAAAGACGCTTTCGCTCAGACAAAGGCCAGAAGGAAAGCCCTTTAAATTTATGTTAAAGGTAAATACTTACATCAACCTGGTTTATAAAAATGACAACAATTTTCTTATAGTATCATAGTACCCTTTTCTACTGTTTCATTTAATTTTTATGATTTCACTGTGATCAAACATAGCTACGATTGAAAAGGTTATTTACTGTTTTTATTCAAAAGAACAATTTTGTATTGGAGTTAAAATATAAATTTCAACAATCAAAGCAATACTCTTTTCTTTCCAACAATCAGAATAAAATATTTATTTTTTGATATTTTTTCATAGGCCTAATATAATTTTCCAAAGTACAATTGCATGTATTCCAACAGGAGATACAAGAATGAATGGGCATATGCAAGTGTACACAACTCCAAGAATATCCCACAAATTCCAAATTCCGTTTTCTTTATATGCTCAAAGTAACTCCCTTCTCGGACCTGGGAGAGCTTCATGTTTGAATATTCCACTATTACGGACGAAAATTTAAAACTATTTTCTTTTATTATTGAACTAGTGCATATTGTGAAACTAAAACTAAACATTTCCTATAAGTTTATTTTGAAAATGTAAATTTGTAACAATACAACTCTTTCTATACAGCAGATTCAACATAAAAATGCAGTAAAATTTATTTAAAAAAAAAATTGAAACAAAGAAAGGTCTAAAATAACTTTATTTTATATTGTATTAAAATTTGATTCGTTGGTCGGGATAAAGGGCGGCAAACATCTTCGGGCCTAGGGGCGCCAAAACATTAAATCCAGCCCTGAATAAGCGTCTGAAAATTAAATATACAAGGAAAAATATTACTCTTTAAACCTTAAATTTCGTTTTTCTCAAAATCATTCCAATTGAAGTTTCAACACACCAGGTTCATATACAAACAAAAGATGCTTTTGAGACCGCCCAGAAACGATACATTTCACTGTCTAGTAGGAAAGAGCTATATTTTATCTGAACGTGGCGATATTTCTGTCTTTCTGACAATACTATTCGGAAGCGGGTTCATGAATTTCCTGGCGCACGGCAACCAACTGAAGATTTGCTGAGATCTGGACACCCCATTGTTGCTACCACCTCTAGTGTTGAGGCTCTGGTCATATGAGACGACAGATGAAGAAGTATTCAGAGTATTTGTACCCATAAAGGATTCTCTAACGTTATTGTCGAGAGAATGTTGACAGAGCACTTGAAGCTATCCATAGCGATAAGTTCAGGTTAGATTCCTCGATAGCTGCATCAAGAGAGAAACAGTCGTAGATTTTTTGAGGAAAAACATTTTGCACCAGTAGTGACCGGGGAATTGCCATTTTTAAAAGTCTAAAACAAACTCGGACGAATTTGGTAACTGGCTAAAATGATAGTATATAAATGGTGAATATCTACAAGCAGACTATGGCGATGTAGAAAAGTGACACAATTTATTATTCTAAAATTTACAACTGTGTTAGATATGGACCAACGCTACGAACTTTCGCTCTTCGCCTCGTAGAAAAATGTACGTTCTCATACTGAGTCCACTTTCCTACAAATTGTTGTTATTAATAGATGTGATGATGCAAGTGCAGTGAAAATGCAAAAATTCACCTCTCTTTATTTGGAAAAGATTCGAGCACTTTATTCAGAAATTGGAGTAAAAGAAACCTAAGAATAGAAATCAGTAATACTAATGGGCAAGTTTGGTAGAGCGTTTGACTCTGATTTACGGGAGATATGTCTCCTAATATTGAAGTTCCTTCTTTAACTTCCCTATTAGAAAACGAAAATAATATACTTATCTAATTTTTACGTAGAACCCATTTTCATAATAAAATATGATTAAATGTCAGTACTAATATCTATTACAAGATTGATTTATATCGCTGAATCACGACAAGGTCTCGGTGACGTGTAAATTGCTTCATATAGTTTGCAATACACGGGATTCTACTTGTAGAGTAGCGACAGAGCTTGAAGGTGATTGATTACACCAAGGTGAATAATGTTACTGCACACTAACTCGTCTTTGAGCTTCAACAACGCGTTTTTCAACACTGAAAAAGTAACATAAAAATCATAGAAAAAATTGAATCAAACAATTTTTAACTTTAAAATAGATTGTGGTGTATTAGTATTGGTTGTAAAATATAGTGTTTATCAATACCAATCCTAATAGTTGTTA
>JAGDQP010011991.1:37213-51472 GCA_022664845.1 Lepisma saccharinum
AATTAAGGGGTCTCCTCCCAGTTAGTGGCAGAAGCCTTTCGGGGCGAAAGTCCCGGTTTGCCGGTCCTGTCCCGGTTTCCTGTGATATATAATTATATAATATATATAATTATTTTTTGCACATGAACAGACAGATACTAGATCCGTCTATAACGATACCATATTTTTATTAAACGGAAGAGGCTGTATCGGCAACTAATTAATAAAAACAGTACTTTCATTGTTTATAACAATACAATAAATACATTGTTTCTATTTTTAAGTTAAAACAACAATCAGAAATAGCTTTTATTATAAATAAATTAGTTTGTTGATGTAGGTTTAAATAATTAATACAAAAATAGTTTAGTAACAGATAAACAATAATTTACCTCATTTATAGAAGGAAAATCTCTTCCAACTCCTTCCCAGGGGGTAGCATACCAAGGATAGATGAAACTTTCCTTCGTTGAACTGCGATGCTGATACGATGAAGTAGAAAGATCGCAGGAGCATTGCCGGAAACAAACTTAAACACCCTCCGTGCCCCAAGTACCACTTGATCCGATTGCTATGGCTACAAAAAGGAATCTATCCACCACGGTACTGTATTTTCTACATTTTTCGGCCTCTCTGTGTGTCGTCGGGCCACCAGCTCGTAAAGATGAATGAGAAATATTCGAAAGAGCAAAAGTGGCACAAGTGAAGTCCCATAATAGATGTCTTCCTCTTTTTCATGGGACTTGTGTCATTCCATCAGGTCTCTTACCGTCAGAACGGCTACAACCAGAAGGTTCACTTACCGATGGTATATTAGCAGAGATGAGAGCTCTGAGAATGACTGTTTGACGCATGTTCCTACCAGCACTGCTTACGCAGGAGAGACCTTGATCCACGAATGCTCCACAGGCAGGACAACGGTGAGATGCGCAGACGCCTGTTTTTAAACGTAAGGCAATAGCAATACGAGAATTTTCTTTAGATAAATGGAGAGCAAGAGAAGAAGAAGGCAAGGCCTGGAGCCAACACCAGATTCAGGTGGAAAAGCAGCTAGAAGTCTGGCTTTATCTTCAAGACAATCGGTTGATTGTAAAAGAACCGATTCTGTGCGTTTGACAATAGGATCATCCCAAGTAGCTTGAGAACCACTTGCATCTAAAGTGGGAGAATCTATGCCTATATTTTCTATAGTTTATATTTTCTTAAATTTAAATTTGAATTGTTGTAAACAAAAATTCTTAGATTTAATATTTTAAAGCATTATAGTAGTATTTGGCAGTAGTATTAGCAGTTGTAGTTGTTGTAGTAGTAGTTGTTGTTATTGTAGTAGTAGTGCTGGTGATGGTGTTCAGTGACGAAGGTAAGGGAAATATATTCCCCTTTGGCGTTAACTATATGAATTTGGGAAGAGAGTATTTCCGCAAGAAATAGAATTAAGTTATGTTTGGAAGCATATAATAATTATTAGCTAAAAAATAACATGAATTGTAAGGACGGTAATAGCAATATAATTTACGTTCGTCCTGATATAATTGTTTGTTTATTCCAAATAAATAAGGGATCGTATGGTACATTCTGCATTGTAGTATCACAATTAAGTGAATGTGGTAAATAACTTTTAGGACAACCAGGAAGATAAAAATTGAAAAACTTGAAAGAGCAGATCAAACGTTTAGACACAGTTTTCTATGACCATTATATCAATAGCGCCGGTAAAAAAAAAAAAAAAGATTTTAAGAGAGTAATGAAAAATATGGCACTTCCTGTTGCTGATAATGTAAACAAGGTTGGATCAGAGAAAACTTTAAATATAAAACATTTTGCACGTATGGTTGAATCAGTTATTTTGTAAGTAGAGAACAACTAACTTTAACAGACATTAGATACGAATGAAACACGGTTACATTAGAAATGAATGAAAAATAGAGATTTCACAAAACTGGAAAAGCTTGATGCTATTCTAAAATACAGAGCAATGTAAGATCTAATATGATCTTTCAGTGATAAGGGGAGAAGACGAACTTTCTGTAAACTTTATTTTGTATGGAGCATGTTAGTAGTTTTCGACTTAGTTCTGTAACGATTATGTTAAAATAGACCCAAACCCGCAATCTAGAAGACTCTGCTCCAGTGCCTCAGACCACACGACTACCGCATTCGACTTTGGAGAGAAAAGGCCAAGTATTAAAATAAAATGATTGAAATCGGCAATCAAGTTTCAATTAAGGCATATGCTGCTTGAATATACAGATATTTTTTTCTGTATTAGCGGTTGAAACTCTAAATATAACCAATACGGAACAGCTCTCCATTGTTTGTAGCTACGTCAGTGATGAGAATGTAAGTTTTTTTTTTTTAAAAAATAAGTTAGGTTACGTGACTCGGTAACAACCTGGTAGATCTACCCCCAACATAGTGTTGGATGGTGTCACGATCATTTTGTAGATTCGTTCAATCAGGTATGTTCAATTGTTTCGTTTGCTATGGCAAACTTTATAGTGTATTAATCTGGGAGGCAAGAGTGAATTTATTTTTAAATTGTTGTCAGAGTCGCCTAACGGCCAATTTTGGAAGTGCAACTTTGAAGGAGAAGTGGCTGGCCTTAAGCCGCCATTCTGGATTTTGGTATAGTAAGCGAAGCATGTGGGTAATCGCTACTGATATTAATACAGTATTTAAGTGTATTCGTATTCTCGAATTGGTGTTACCTCATGTTCGAAGAAAACTACAAGGAAGTCTATCCACTTGCCTTGAGATCTCGTTATGGATATTATCGAAATGGATCATTTCATATTTTCTGCGAGTTAACTACGAATTAAGTTTTGCTGAAATAAAGGGTGAGTCAGCTTCATATTAGAAATTTCATAACGTAGAGGTTCGTGTGAAGGATAGAATTTGGACTATCAGAGCGTCTGTTATATAGTAAGCATATCTTCTTTATCTTCAGTATGGTCTCCCACCAGGCGCCTCCCCAGGTGGCGGATAGGGGAATGCCGACCAGATATGGTGGGTACCGAAAATATTCCGGGGCGGACCAAAACCAGTACTGCTGCCTTGCAGTTAGTAGAGGGATCTACAAAGGCATGGGGAACATAACCCCGAACAAAAATATCATGGTGAGGGGAAGCACCATCACCATTACCACTCTGAGGCTAAAAAGATAAATGACATCGGCAAGGCTCAGAGATGGACAGAGGACGACATCTTGAACGTCTACCTTTATTGCAAGGTCGTAGAGCTTGTACTATAATGAGTACGACCCATACGGTACCTGCACCGCCCCGTCGGCCATAGTGGAAGTAGAGGACGAATGATTTTGCAGTTAAAAAAGAACTAACTCGAGAAATAATCGACCAAGTTCCTCCACAATCGCCGACAAGACCGTTCATGCAAAGAGACAGCAAAATGTATATATATATGTTACTTTTCACTGCTAGTAGGATGTTAACCTTGTTCAAGTAAAACTCGAATTGCCCCTGATTCAATTTAACAAATAACGAATTTATTGTGCTTAATTAACAGTAACAAGAACCAAATAATAAATAAGTAATTCATATAACTAATGCACTTGTAAGATGGTGTATTATTAATAATCAACTTCTTTCGTTCATTTCAAACCACGTTGTGACTTCTCGCCCTATCATGGCTGACATTGTGAAACCTGAATATTTCATAAACTACACAAAAATATGCCAAACAAAATAATGAACCATTATACATTACGTGAAATATCCCGGAACATCAATTGGATCGCCATCGTTAATAACACAAACCAAGAAGGTCAAAATAGAACATAGCACTATTTGGCCTAACTCCAGCACAGAATTATCACGAATATACAATATATATATATATATATATATATATATATATATATATATATATATATTTTACATCCATCATTGGATGTTACACGTACCAATTTCCTTGTCTAACTGCGGAGCAGGAAGACAAGATGGCGTGACCAACCTCGACCGACAACAGCGCCATGACCCATAAACTAACTCCAAGAAGGCAGATAAAAGAAATCACTGAATATACAGGAAAAACACCCTTACCAGAAATACAGTATAACAAAATAATCATAGTCATTCAATATAAATATACTGCACAGTACAAGCTGACAACTCTACACCGCTAAAACATGTCAAGAAATAGTAACAGATGGTTCATGGATTCTCCTGGGGTAAAATATTCCGGAGGTAAACTAGTCATTCGGATCTCTGCGGCAGGGACTCCTTAAGGGGGCTCCAAGAACAGGATTAAGAAAGACCTTAGAATAGGAACGTGGAACGTACGAACGTTATACCAAACGGGCGCTTTTCAGATGGCGGTACACGAGACCGAGAACATAAGTACGAGCTAGACATAAATTAGCGATACAAGAAGTTCGGTGGGAGGGTCAAGATAGCATCCGACAGGGCAAGTACACTTTCTACTACGGTGGAACTCTGTCTCACGATTTCGGAACAGGATTCCTCATTAAGAACATTATCCTTCAGGCGGTTCAGAATATAGAGTTCGTAAACGAAAGACTATCGTACGTTACGATACGTACTCGATGGGGCAACACGGTTTTAATAAATGTGTATGCTGCGACTGAGGTGGCTAATGATAACGACAAAGATATATTTTATGATGAGCTAGAAAGGCTATTTGACCGAATGCAGAAGTATAATTCGATAATTGTGTTGGGTGATTTCAATGCAAAGGCAGGGAGGGAAGAAAAATATAGACCTACTATAGGCAAATACAGTCTTCACGAAAAGACCAACAACAATAGAGAAAGACATAACTTTCCTGATTTCGAAAAACCTACTGGTAAAGAGCACGTACTTTGAACACAAAGATACACAAACACACATGTGAATCTCCGGACGGCAAAACTCTCAACCAGATCGATCACGTATTAGTAGATAGACGAACACACACCAACATAATGGTGGTTAGGTCGCACAGAGGAGCGGAAGGTGACACCGCCCATCAATTAGTGATCACAAAAGTAAGGGAAAAGTTATGCATCGCGAACAGAGAAAGCAAGGGGTAAAAACAACTGAAATTCGAAGTTAAACGATTAAATAATCTGAGCATAAAAACAGATTACGAACTCGAACTCTCAAATAGGTCTGAAATCTTAGCCGAGTTGAGTAATAATAATGATGGTATTGTGGACAGAGGAATAACACACTCTGAGAACGCCACTGAAATCATCAGACGAGAAACAATTTGCAGCGTCATAAGGCAGTTCATCGTTCCAACCAGGAAGAAATTCCATCAAATTCTTGGTCGGACATAAATAATGAGGCAAGAGAGGAACGGAACAAGAGAGAACGGAGAGAGTTTGGTGAGAAACGATACTAGCAGGCGTTACGTTGATTTTCATCATAGACCAGCCTTTTCATCTAGGCAGATCATTCTGCCCGTCTGCCTATTCGTCTGGGTCTGCCAACCTGGGGGCCGTGGGCTACCATTGTGCCATTCATTGAATAGGAGATTCGATGTCTGGGCCACCTCATTGGACTAGCACGCCAGTTAGTTCCTCGAAAACGTTCCTCTCTGGTATTGGAAGTACGCCGTAGGGGTGACGATCCCTTCTCGTCTGTGGCAGGATTATTTGGTAAGTGGAGATCTGATTAGAATGTCTGGAATAGTTATTCATGGTCGTTAGTGGGATCCATTCTGGCCGTCTGCTATGATTAAGCCCGTATTTTGTAGAAGGGCAATTAATCCCCTGTTTTTGTAGAGCCCGTTATTTTATCATTTCTCTATCCCTAGTGTCACCCCTTTATTGTTTGCATTTTCTGTAGCTACGAAATAACCCCCGGAGTACACCCTGCATTCGCATCTTTAAGGTAAGGTTTCTCAGTCACACCAGGCGAATGCGAGGATGATACTCAACCTCCTCAATTCCCGATAGAAGGAGGCTACAATATTAATAATGAAATTGATGTAAGTAAGATGCTGGAGGTTATTTGTGAAACAATTAAGAGCATAGCGAAGGAACGTGTAGGTGAGAAGAAACAACGGAAAAACAAGGCTTAGTTTGATGAAGAATGCCTTAACCTTCACGAGGAACGAAAACAAGCTAGGCAACGATGGCTCAGTAATAAAGGCAAAGCAAATACCAACCACTACAGCAAATCGAAACGAAACGCCACATGCGGGCTCAGAAACAAAAAGCGAGAATATATGATGCAGAAGACTGAAGAGATAGAGGAAAACAACAAGACAAATAACATACGTGATCTATACAAAGGGGTAAACTCGTAAAGAAAAGGTTATCAGCGGAGGTTAGGAATGATTAGAAATGAAAGCGGAGATCTTCATGCGGATCCGACTAAAATTATCGATGTATAGTAAAGTTATTTTGACAAACTTCCTAATGTACTGTAACAGCCTAGTTGCTGTTCCATTTTTATTTTTCTTCTCCTTTTATTTTCTTAGTATGTTCTGTTTCCTTTCTGTGTGTTCTCCTTAGCTCATTCTCTTTGTTTGGTTTTAGTCACGCTTTGAGCGTGTTTCGTTTTATTTTTCCTTAGGTTTTCCGCCGTAATCTATTCAGGTTTTCGTTAGGCACGCAGCATTGACTTGGATCTAGTGCTTGTTTTTCATTGGATCCTAGTCAATGCTTGGCTCCGTGTTTCTTGCTGATTGGTGTGAATCAGCCTTCTTCTCCGTTTGATGGGAGAACTGCTCTTCCCGCCACTTTAGTTCCAATTTTTTCGACCCGAAGGACGGATGTCTTAGCTTCCAGCCATTTTGCTTTTCCAGAGCCCTAACTACGAATGGTAACTATAAATGCCAAATTTAGTATATGAAGAATATTTCGACTGATTTCGTCCATTCCGGTGAAATATATATTAATCGTTGTAAGAAGAAAATAATTGATACGAGTGCTAATAAGACAGTACATCTCGACAACGTTAATTCCAAATTTCACGTCAATAAAATTATCATTATTTTGTTTTGAGATTATTTGTCATAATGGGTAACATGTTCTAAATTTCAGTATGGGGCCGCTATTGACCGAATTTCTGCATTTCAAATATCGGAGCGTTAGATTCTAATAATCAAATGCCAAATTTTTAGTCTCCAGTTTCCGAATCTATTTAAAATTCCCGGTTAGCAAAGTAAACAGCTACCGTATATCTCCATTACTAGTCAAATTAGCAACTAGTCCGATCAATTTTGCTTACAGTTTTTCGATGAAATTTTGACGTTAATTGTAAATTTAATAATTCGACATGCTTAGATAATCTTGGTTTCAACTCCAGCCACTATTCTCCGTTCAATAGTCACTTTTTATAAATTATATTTGCATATTCAAGATTTATTCAGAACCTCAATTGTATAATGTAGTAATCATCTGTAATGACGTCACGCATATCATAATCCCAACTTGTTTCTTTCGTTAAGGTATGTTTTGGACAATAACTTCATTTCTGTAAGTAATTATGAAGTATTACTTTTCTAAATTGATTAACAATATTTTGGGACTAACTTGTGAAACTTTCAGTCAAATTCATTATTTATTATGGGAATTATGGACATTTATATGTGATAAACAAACTTTCGTTTCGGCTTAATTAATTCAATGTGTACAAGATAGACAATACAAATTTGTTTGCTTCCTACAGCACAATAGTAATTCTGTTTTGATTTTTATGAATTATCCACTCAATTACGTAATGTAAATTCAGTTGAATAAATTGAAATTTTGAAATTTTTATATTTCTTCAAATAATCTCGTGTTTCTGTTCAATGAACATAGTATAGAAGACTTCTCAGTTAACTAGGTACGAATTAAGGTATTAGTTGATAATCCATATACAGTGTATAATAATATTTATGATGTGCAGTGATTTATTTAATGTTTGCCATGATATTTATCTGAATTTAACTACGAATCATTATATGAAGTTTGACAGCAATCAATACTAAATTATTTCTCTGTTTCGGTAAACCTATCATTTTGAGTGATGCGTTTTTAATTAGATTAGGTTGGTAAATCCGTAGGCTAGTGGTAGGATTCTTTCGACAACTGAGATGTGATAACTTGGGAAAGGAACTATATATGGAATTTCTGCTTATTCTGCGTTAACATATGAAGTATGTGATTTCCAGTATGTGATTTGAGTGAATTGATATTATTTGCATTTTTGCGTTATGACACGACGTTTAGATTGAGTTTCGACCGTCATTCGTTGTGTTCGTCGTCTTTATTTCAGGAATTGCGATTCCGGACTACAGGTGTGGGCCCTACTAAGGTAAAGGTAAGACATGGTCTTTTGCCACCCTGTAGACTTTGAAGTGAGTAAAGACGCAGTATGAGTCATATATGAATTGATATGCGTATGATCGTTTGAGATTATTCAAAAGTATGGATTTGCGTTTTCCTTTCTTAATCTATCGCTGATCTGAACCAGCTGGTACTTCAGAGTATGAACCGGCGATCTAGTTTAAAAAGATTGGAGGTGTCGCCTTATCGGTATTTCCTCCCTCGTTCTAAATTATTGTTTTTGTCGCAGCGATCACAAGGATCTGGAATCCTCTTTCCCAGATATTCTTAAATCTGGAAGAAATTTCTGCGCCGCCCGTCTGGGGTGTAGAAAATGTTTGGAGCTAGAGTTTTGGTTAGATGCGTTGCGTGGGTACTCTAGGCTCCTGGCGACCCTATTTATATTCCTGGATTGCTTTGGTCTTGCAATTTTGACTTCACCTAGCCAGCAATTGTGTGTGATCTTGGTGATCATGGGCTTGGGGGTGCGTTTCAGTACACAACGGGGAACAAATAGAGGAATTTGAAATCCATATAGCAAAACCGTGGATTCCCGAATCTAGCGAGATCGAGATCGATATGTCAGTTAAGAAACTGAAAGATTTCAAATCGCCAAAAACACAATATACCAGCTGAATTAATTACAGCGGGAGGAACGGCACTAATCAAGTAACTACATAAATTGGTAAGTGCTATTTGGAGAAAAGAAAAGCTCCCAAAGGAATGAAAAACCTCACCAATAGTTCCGATTTACAACAACAACAACAAAAAAAGCGATAAATCGGACTGTAATAACTACCGCGGAATCTCGCTAATTCCAACCTGTTACAAGATATTAAGTAATATTCTGTTAACACGCCTAAGTGTATACGTAGATGAAATAATTGGAGATCACCAATGTGGATTTAGAAGAAATAGATCCACGTTGGACCAGATTTTCGCCTTGAAACAAATTTTGGATAAGAAATGGGAACCCAATTGGAACAGAATGGGACTGTTCATCAGCTATTCATTGATTTTAAGAAAGCATATGATTCTATGAAAACGAAAAAGTTATATCTATACATTATCCTGATACGATTTGCAATTCCTAAAAAAAAATATTGAACTAGTGAAGGTGTGTCTCAGCGACCCTATAAGCAGAGTACGGATAGAGAATAATATGTCAGATAGTTTCAAGGTTTACAACGGATTGAAACAAAGTGATGCCTTGTCACCACTACTTTTTAACTTTGAGTTAGAATATGCGATTTTAAAAATTAAAAGGGACTATCATTGAATGGTTTTAATCGACTGTTCGTATACGCGAATGATGTAGATTTAATAGGGGACGATATAGATGCACTACAACGCAACACCGATGTCTTAGTAGAAGCGTGCGATGAGATAGGTCTATAGATATACATAGATAAAACAAAATACATTATAATAAGCCGATACAGTGAAAATGAAGGTAATAAAAACATAAGAATTAGAGATGAGGTCATAGAGAAAGTAGACAAATTTAAATAATTGGGAGCATACGTAACAAGAAAAAATTAGGTCACGGAAGAAATAAAATGCCGTTAATATCGGGCAACGCATGTTTCTATTCAGTCCAAAAACTTCTAACCTCGTGATTAATATCAAGAAAGTTGAAACTGAAAATATATAGAACGGTTATTCTGCCGGTAATACTTTACGGTTGCGAAAGTTGGAGTACGACCCTACCATTTGAACATAAATTACGTGTGTTTGAAAATAAGGTTTTGAGAAACATATACGGAACGAAATGGGACGAGATGACTAGAGAATGAAGGAGACTGCATAATGAAGAATTCCACGGATTCACCAGATGTTGTAAAAATAAGGAAATCGCGACGTCTAAGGCCATGTAGCTCGAATGGTGAAAACGAAGATTATATTCTATCCTGGTTGGAAGGCTGGATGGAAGGAGGCCATTGGGAAGACCGAGACGTCGTTGGGAGAACAATATTAGAAGAAATCTTCGAGAAGTAGGTGTTCGTGATGAAATCTGGCTTGATGTTGCCCAGGATAGAATCAAATTGTGAACGTTTGTTACTGCGGTGATGAACTTGCGAGTTCCATAAGCCACAGAGTTAGTTAGTTAGTTATAATTGCGTATAAGTCTGTGATTTATAGCATTCTAGAATTTTACTTGTGGAAAATTTCCAGGTCTGGGTCCCAGGGAATTTCCAGTAATCTGCACTTTACGTTTCTTCACCGGATGATTAGTAGTTTTGTTTTCATAAATTTTGTATATTTGTTGGCTCAATTAGCTAGGATTGGTGAAAGTGATATAATTCACGAATTGACTAATTTGTGGGTAAATTCATGCGAGATCACGTGGACGATTGGAAATTTGCGTGAAAATTTGTAAGAATATTTCGCGAGGATTGCAGAATATTTTATGCTCTAATATTGAGCGTTTCTTCTTTTATTATAAATACGTCGTTCTTTCGAATTAAAGAGAATTCCCAAGACCAGTTTGTCGGGTTTGAATCTTCTTCAGGACCACGTGTCTTTGAAAGCGAGATCCGCCTTTTCGCAATTCGGCTAATAACGTCTTTGTTCATACCTTTTTTTTTTGTACGATTATCTTTGGATGTTTAATTGTTCTCAAGGATACATGAATCTAATTTCTTCTGAGCATTGCTGGAGAAAATTTTAATTTTTATATGCCTTGTGAAAATTCTGCTCATGTTAGAAAGATTCGAACGCTAAACACGCTCTAGTTTCTATGAGTTGTATTAAATGCAAAATGTATGTTCAACTTGGTTCGACTGTATTCAGCTTTGTGTTATAGAAATATTTGAATTTATAGAATATCAGTTTAAACAAGAAAGCTATTATTGCATTGAAGTTGAGAATTATTTGTTTAGAACTGTTTGCTATTTTTATTGTTCATTACATATTTTATACAAAAGGATTACATTCAAGGTTAGTTGATATGTATGTATACTTATTATCCTCTAGCGAGAGCAAATTATTTGTGGGGGGTCTTGCGTAAGAGTCCCGTCTATGTGACAAATCACTAGATATATTTCTTTGCTGTATGACATTTTCTGTTAACCGAACAGGGAAGGAGTTTGTTCGCAAGAAAACCTTAATTACAGAAATTTTCATCCAGCGGAGGAGTAAATCGAAGATTTGTTACAATGGAGAGCTCTGAAAAAAAAAAGGTCGGTATTTAACAAAAAGAATTTCTCAAATCTGACAAATTTTGGTGTTGATTACGAGCTCTTATATTGATAAGAATATGATGGTGAGAGCAGTTTGATGGAAAGTTTAAAAATGTTCAAGACAATGTGACAGTACCCTGTGCAACAGTCCGTATGGATATTGTCCTCAGTAACACAGCGGACAAGCACGACTCTGGGGGACAAGGTGCAGTGAAAGAAAAGCAAGGAGAAGAGACCACGCTCTCTAAGTTCCGTTCATCACCAGGTAAGACGGCCGTCCATGGAGATTATCCCTCTAGGTGCAGACAAAGGTATATTAGCTACCGGTTCCGGTTCTCCGAAGAGAAACGGTCGCCCGCGGCCCACAGGTTGTGAACAGGAGATGGTGAGCTACTGGTTCCGGTTCTCCGAAAAGAAACGATCGCCCGCGGCCTACAGGTTCACATATGAGCTACTGGTTCCGGTCCTCCGAAGAGAAACGGCCGCCCGCGGCCCACAGGTTGCGAAGGATGTAGGAGAGATGCAGATTCCGTACCTCAAAGTGAGGGTCGGTCGTCCACAGTTGGAGTCTGGTAGGGAGATAATGTCCACATTAAGACGTATTTAACACTTCAAGTTCCACTCCTAGCTAGAGAAGCGGTAACTTGGGGAATTCCAGAAAGCTGAAGAGAACTCGTTCCATAATAAAAATCACGTGGTTCGTAGAAATACTAGCTTTATTGTTATAAAAACAATAAACCACTATTTGCACAGATTTAACGACAGGGTACAATCTCGTTCGGGTTATGGTGAAGCATACATTAAATTATAATGGTGATTTACATAATCAAATAACTATAAAAAGAAACATTGGTTAATATCAGAATAATTGCAATACAATTCTTGCTATATTGTCAGTTCAATGACATCAAAAGTTCTTTAAAAATGTATCTTAAAAAATAACAAAACGAATTAGTGAAATTCTCTAACTAGAGTGCCATCTTTTGTGCTAACTAGTGGATACAATTATACATAGTCAGTTAAAGTTTTATGAACAGGCTGCTGTTCAGCACTGTTACATATGGCGCCCGATCGTGGCTCCGAACCCTTGGCACATCTTACAACACACTAACACTATATATACATATGGTCACGTAGTATATGAACACTTATAGCACGTCTCTGAAGTACAGTTCTATAGAAGTTCCTAGTTCACACACGCCCAAAGTGATATAGACTCCTCAGTTCACTCAGCCTTTACTAGTATATGGCACTGCATCGTCCATGGTCAACGCGTCCTTACGGACCATAGATACTCGAAAAGTTCCACTACAACTCTTTATAGTTACTTGGCCTTTATCGAAGTCCATTCGAGGTTTATAAAGTGATGTCCAGTCCTTTCTTAATATCACCTTATAGTTCAGACCTTTCACTACATCGAATGTCCCATATTCTTCCATTGGACCGATCTTGATTGGTAATACAACTGTCCCTTCAACCTTTTTCCAACGGGTTCCCGAGTGATCGATGAGGTGGGTATTCTCAGGTGGTTTAAGAGGTGAAGAGATCCTCTCGGTTTTTGTTTCATGCCAGAACTCTGAAGAACATAGTGAACCGTCAGAGTTTTGATCGATCAACACCTCTACCGGAGAGTGTAATACACGCGCGTTTTTTCTTTTTGATCGTGAGTGGGAAGATCACCTTACCATCCCACACCTTGACCTGTGATCTTTCCCAGTCCTCATAATCATTAAGCTTTTCGACGGCAATGATTCATTAAAAGTTTCCGGTGAATTGACTTTCTCACCACTGGTCAGAGTCGGCATTAATGGAGTTCTCCGTCGATCGTCATCTATCCTCTCGTCGATATAATCATGCTGTTCATTAGTAGTAACCTTTACCAAGATTGTTACTTCTGTGCGGTAAGCGTCTCTATGGCTGTTTTCCATGGCTTCCCTCTCTGCATAATTGGTTACCTCTCAAGAATTCTCTCCCTGGAGTCCTGTGCTAGCAGATAGTTCTTTCGCCTTCAGTCCGGCTTCATTTTCTTTAGCCAGTCTTGGTCCAGGACTATGTCATGACTCAGACCTTTGACTAAAAAAAAAAGGCCAACATTCTTCTTTGTCGGTAATCCTAAAGGACAAATAAACAAATCTCTCATCATTCTTCGTTCGCGTGCCCCAACAATTGATAAGGACAATGTTCTTTTTCGTGTGCATAAATCGGTATATCATGGTTGACGTTATGCACACCATTCATAACATGCACAACTTTTCCCAAAATTTCCAGGAACATAACGAAATATCAATGCCTGGATCGATCAACGGTTTCACTTTTACATCGTATACGCGTATGTCGATGGCGGAAACCTGTAATTCATGTGAACAGGGTTAATCCTGTTTGCCGTCCTCCGTTGATGGCTTTCCTGCACATTCTCAATCGTAGTAATTCACTTCACTCTCACTTCCTTATAACTAGTATTTGATAAACCGTTGGCATCTGACGAAACATAATTTTCTTTTGTTTCGGTCGAACGCAGGATATTACGCCGGTCGCTGAAAGGACGATCCTTATATCCTCTGGGGTGATTATAAAAACGTCTGTCACGTCTACTATATGACGACGTCCTCGATCCTCTGAAGTTGTCCTCATCCCTTTCCTTCCTCGGGGTTTCGGTCATCGTTGCTTCTTTCTGACGTTAACCTCACTGATATTCACTGTTTTACCTCGACCTTTCCCTTCTAGGTAATACTCACCGCTCGGGTATTTTGTGGATGACTTCTTAGACTCTAAGGTATCATGTATCCGAACAAAAACACCAGAGGTGCAAAAAGTGGAGCC